>VXCM01002467.1:28177-96912 GCA_014773175.1 Lucifuga dentata
TAAAAAAAAAAAAAAAAATTCTATGTGAAGACTTTTTTCTTTGCAAATATCAACTTTTGACTTCAATTTCCTTCAAAAAAAAATACTATAAAGCTTTTTTTTAATTTGAAATTTTAAATTTGTCAATGTGAGATCTGATTTCATAAAGAACTCAAGAAAAATTACTTTCATCCCCATCCTCTGTGGATTTATCATATGGTGTAAACTGCTGAAGAATTTTAATTTTCCCTGCAGAAGCTCTTGATAATGACCAGTCAGGTAGTCAGATGAAACGATTCTTCCGAGACAAAAAGCTTACAAATGATTCCAAGTGTTACCAGTTTATGTAAAAGTTGACAAGAAATGATCTTATTAAAGTGACTGAGTCAGCAGTAAAGTGTGATTCACACAAATATCACAAGTTTGTGTCAGAAGACAACGTTGCTGACTTTAAACTGTTTTATGTTGTGAGAAGGAACAGCAGCAAGTATTTCTTGTGAAATACTTTTAAATATGTAGCATTCAAAAAGCTAAAACCTCTTAATCTAAGAATTCAAAGGAACCATTTCACAAAATGAGGTCATTTTGATCACTCCTACAGGAGTCCTCAAAGCTTAAAGGACCATGTTGACGATTTTGCATGTTTAAGCCCCATGCTTATTACCCACAGGTACGTTATGTTACTGACCAATTTCCAATACATAACAGCATATTTTAGTTTTCCTGTTGTTTTGCAAAATCTTTTAAAAGTCAAATGTTCAGGTGATACACCCACCTTAAAATTAAATGTTTTGTCTTCTAAAACATGTCTGAGCAAAGAGGGCTTATGGTTTTTAAAGGATTAGTGGATTTGGCAAAATAAACGGAAAATTAAAGTACAGTTGTATGTTTTGGAAATTGCCTGTTGGTAACATAATGTGTATGTGGGTAGTATTTATTTGGTTTAAACATACAAAATCACTGGCATGGTCCTTTAATGATAAATGGCAGCAACAGGCTGCATCTTTAGGCAAAAATCGCTTAATGCTTACTTTCTGGAAAATATCTCAACAGTTGGAAATTTTGCAGCTGCAAGTGAAAAATCCAATAAATACCACAAACCGAAAATTCCCTTAGTAAAAAAAAATCATTTCTTTAATACATCAACTAGTTTAGTTTTAAAATTATCATTTCCTGCCACATGTTAACATTAAGGAACGTTTATGTATGTCACTCTCAAACGCTTTTCTTCAGCCTTTAATTTCTAGTATGCGATCGAATGATTAAAGAGGAGACTTGGGATTAAAGGTTCCGTTTAATCGAGAAAACAATTCATTTCCCAAAGGCATTAAGGTTTATATTATTTGTACATACAAATGTTATGTAGATCTACAGCAAACGTTTTTGTAAAAAATACAACATAAATTTTTGTAATGTATTATACAATTACACGGTTCCTAACAATCCGAGCCGTGACGACCTCTGAAGAAGCAGTGCAGCCTACTGGTTAAGGAAAACTGTCCGCAAAGGGATGACCTGGCTTTCATCGACAGCGTTAAGGTGTCAATGACTCGTGTTAACATGAACTAGGTATGAACGAGTCTCTTGTGTCTCTTGAGGCCATGCAAGCTGGAAAACCCCTTCCCACATATTCCGCAAACGTACGGCCGCTCTCCGGTGTGGGTCCGCATGTGTAAGGTGAGAAAGCAGGACTGAACAAAGCCTTTGTCGCAGATTGTGCACTTAAACGGCCTTTCCCCTGTGTGGTATCTCCTGTGGATCTTCAGCTCCGCAGAAGACCTGAAGGACTTCTGACAGTCGTGGCACTCGAAGGGCCTTTCGCCCGTGTGAATCAACGTGTGCCTCACCAGCGCGTCTTTGCCGAAGAATCCCTTTCCGCAGTGCTCGCAAGGGAAGCGCAGCCCTTTGTGGTGGAAGTTGTCGTGTTTCAGCAGGCATCTCCTGGACGTGAAGGTCTTCCCGCACTGGGCGCAGGTGAAGGTTGGCGTGGGTTTCTCTGGCATGGGCTCGCCAGAATGATGGACGCGCTCCACGTGCCTCGTCAAAGTTACGCTGTGTCTGAATTTCTTCCCGCATTCCCAGCAGAGGAACGGATACGCTTTAGTGTGTTTTTTCTGGTGCTCCAAAATGTCCGAGTACGATCGAAATCTTTTGCTGCAGTGGGGGCACTGGAACGGCTGGTAACCAGTGTGCTTCCACTCATGCCTGATGAAACGTTTCAAACTGGTGAAGGTCGTCTGACAGTGAGTGCAGGTAAACGGCTCCGCGGGATTGTGGACGTCGATGTAGTGCTTGTGGAGCGCCTTGAAAACGGGGAAGTTCTCCTCGCACTGGTTGCACTGAAAAGGCGTGTGAGAGATTTTGTGCATCGCCAGTGCTTCTTCGTCGCGCACCAGTTTCATACAGGCTTCACAGTAAAGTGGGTTGTGAGTTTGCTTGTGGGAGTCTAACGTGGATTTGTACTTGAATGCCTTGTCGCAGTCCTCGCACTTGAAACAGTTCTTGCCATCTTCAGGCTTCTCGGGATCCACCTGCTGCTCGTTATAGCAAATGTTTCTTAAGTGAAACCTGAAGGTTTGCTTGCACTTAAACTCAGCGCTGCAGTGAGGACAGTAGAAAGGCCCCTCCAGCACACTTCTGCTGCCTTCAGGGCTTTTTTGTCCAGATTCTTTGGAAAGCCTCTTTTCTCCAGATGGCGAGTAGTCCGGATCCTCGGCGGTCCTGTCTGAGAGCAACTCGTCATCGGTTACCTCGCACGGAGCCGCGCTGGATGGCCGTTCTCCGTCCGCTGCCATCTCTATGTCGGTCTCTGTATCCTTTGCTTTTTTGCCATCTTTCAGTTTCATTGCGCTTTGACTCGTGCATTTGTGTTGCTGCAAGTAACGCAAGCTCTTATAAAACTTTTTGCACTCAGGACAAGAATAAGGCGGCTCTTCTGAGTGCTGACTCATGTGCTGCTGTAAAAATTTGGCGTGACTCACCACCTTAAAGCATACTTTGCATGTTCTCTGGTCTTTGTCGTTGCTCTTGGTGGACACTTGGGACCTGGGCAACTTTTTCGGGCCTCTCTTGCTACTATTGCTGCTCTGAGTCTTCCTCCTCTGGGACAGGTACCGTTTCATCTTCAGACCGCGGTTTTTCCGCACCGGCCTATTCTGTAGGCCAGCACTTTCGAAATCTACTTGGTGCCCCTTTGCTCCAATTTGCATTTCGAAGTCTTCGTTTGAGAGGCGTTTCTTTTTTCTCCCGCGTTTGTTGGGCTTTTTCACCACGCCATCATTGCCGCCGCTCAGTCCATCCAGCACTGTCACTTGGCCATCCTCGCCAATGATCAGTGTGCCAGTGTGGTCGTCACGGTGGTCATCTGCCATTTCACTCTCGCTGGCCTCGAGACCTTCAGCGTGATCCGTAACCACCACAGTGTCAACTTCTGTTTTCACCTCGCTGCTAAGACCAAGCCACTCATTCTGCATACATCCCTCCGGGTTGCCATTTCCCTCCGATTCTACCTCCATCTCTGTGCAGACCGTGTACACGAGGCCGTTCTCTGTATCGGCTTCTGTTTGTTCGTTGACTATCATGACTCTTTCCATGGGAGGGAGACACAAGGCGGACAAGATGCAGCTTTCAACGACATAGCGATCTGAAAGGCAAAAGCAACTGTTAGGTTGGCAAATAAAACAGATTTAAAGTGACACGTTCAAATGTGTTTCTACTCAATCATTCTTATGACTTGAGATAAATCCAGGTGTTACACTGGTGACTTCTTGTGCAACAAAAGCAAACTGGTATTAAGTGTTAAGCTTCCTGTTACCATGTTGTGGTTTCTAAACCAATCAAGGCAAAGTCCTGATTAGCTGCCGTGTTCTGTAAATAATTATTGTACACTAAAGGCCCAGAAGTTTAAGACCACCCCCAAATAAAAAAAAAAAAAAAAAAAAAAAAATCATCAATACACTGTTTGTTTTACAAACAGAATGGAATTTTGACCAATAACTGGTAAACCAGATGGAATCGTGTGTCTTTCATAATTCCTTTAAGTTGGACCAAGTTAATGCTCATGCTATTGCTATCGCAGCTGCAGATAGCAATAGCATGAACAGACTGTGTAGCACGTTAATCCAAAATGATGTGGGAGAAGGCAGACAGTAGGAATAGAATGTTAAAACACATCAGCAGGGAGTTGGAACANAAATGATGTGGGAGAAGGCAGACAGTAGGAATAGAATGTTAAAACACATCAGCAGGGAGTTGGAACACAACAGGAGTGCTGCAGTAATGCAGACTGATGCCTTCATGAAAAATCATTTCTGTAGCCAGAGTGGCTATATAACGTCTGGTGACTAATTCTTATTCAAAACTAATTAGTTACATTTATTTTATATATTTTTGTCATTTCCTGTGCAATAAATTGTAAAACAAACAGTGTACTGATTATTTTTTTTTTAATCTTTGGGTGACCTCAAACTTCTGGCCTGTAGCGTATAATATGCACCACCAATATACTGTATAATGCCAGAATGTAGACTCACTAAAAAGATATTTAACTGGGACGTGTCACATGGTCATCCTGGGCAAGAGAGATGAAATCTTTATTTTCAGGGGTCAATGTGTTTATTTTTCAGAACACATTACAGTGTGACATTGAGGACATTCAGAGTTAGGATTAATTTGGTAAATATGGGGACAAACAGATAATGTGGAGAGGAAGAAGCAATTAAATGTTGGAGGTGATCCGGACCATATTCTGAATCCAGGATCCAGAAGAAGCTTTTAGCCTGTAAAATCACTGCTAATGGACCAATTTCAATGAAATTTATCATGGTGGCTCTTCTTAGAACAAAAAGAAGATCTGCTTATTTTGGTGGTAACGCAGTATGTGCGCCCGGACTGCCTTCTTGTTCATAATAATAATAATTCTGAGTAGCTCACCAACATCTTCCAGCTGGCTGAGGTCTTTCTGAGTCTCCAGCAAGGTTTTGAGCTCCTGACATTGAGCAACAGAATCCATGCATTCATTCAACACAGATGAAGTGTCTGTGAGCAGAGATGCAATCTGAGGAAAACAAAATTTGAATTATTCATGCAGCAGAGCATAACATGCAAAAACAACCTATCAAGCAAACAGATATAAAAAAAACAAAAAAACAACACACATAATTTTTTTTTTTTTTAAGAATCCAGAATTTCAAGAAACCATGTTGCAGATGAAGGATTAAGTGGTACAGATAGCCTACAATATAGGACAAGATATAGGGAAAATCTAAATAGTGGTACTACTCCTAATATCAGTAAACCAAAAGGAGCCTGCTGTGTGAGGCAAACCATGATCAGGTTTTAGAGTAGGAGACTAAAAAAAACATATGCAGGAATGTATTTTGTGTAGTAATCTCTTTTATTCATAAGTTTCATTTTAAATCTACCTGTTGGAGGGTTTGGGTGGGAAGAAGCTTTTCAAGTCTGGACAGAAACAGCCACATCAACGTCTGGATTGCTTTGTCGTACAGGGGGCCAAAGGTTTCTGGGAAAACTTCCTGAAACAAAGAAGAAGTACAGATGAAAAACTATCAGAGAAACCCTCAAACCCCTCAATAAATAAGCAAAAAAAGTGTCAAATTGCCTGTTAGCACTGAATGGCAAGTTATTGTTAGAACATGTAAACATTAAAGGGAATTAGCCACATTTGCAAAATTTAAAGGTTAAAAATATACTTATCCAGTAAACAAAATTCTACAACCAAAACTTACCTGGAAATAGTTTCTTCTTTCTTCTGGATTTCTTAGCAAATTTTGCACAAGGCCCAGAAAATCTGAATCAGATACTTCCAGCTCTGCATTATCAGCCTACAACAAAGAGAGAGGTTGAAATGGCAGATGTGACTGTTAAAAAAAAAAAAAGTAAAACCTTAAACACAAACAGCCGCTGATGCTTTGTCGCGATTCTTGCCGACTGAAACGCGGGTTTAGACTCACCTGTACGTTCCATAGAGATCGGAGGCTCTGCATTCGATCCAAATGTGGCTGAATAATCTGGAGGTCAGCGGTCTCCTCAGAGCGACACAACTCCAGGATAAGCTACAATCAATGCCAGAGAAAAAAGGAACAGATGTTTGTTCATTTGTCTACAGTTCTCGTCCACCCAGATTACATTCACTGCTACAATTCCCTAATTTCCCCAATTCATTATCTGCCTAATTTTTCATTGGTTTTGAAAAATGAGAAATCCAACTCACCCGTGCTCTGAGACCCAAAATGAGTTCGACCCTCTGCTTCGTGGTGAGAAGTTGAGGAACAATTTCCGTTACCATGAACACAAACTCCTCAAGCAGACCATAATCAGCCACAACTTTCTGCTCAATTGTCTGCCAGATTGCTGCAGAGACCAGGCGAAGTGGTGGGACCAAGAGGCGCAGACAGGACAGGGGAAGACGGGGACCTGGAAAAACAACATCAAACTTAGTAACAGCAACAACAACCATCAAATCAGCATGCAAACCATCCAATCACATACTTAAGTTGCTGAACCTCATAAAATATGACTTAATGATTAAGACATTTTCAAGAGCTACATCTTGAATTTACTTTAATAAATTTCCACTTACATACCCAGCAGCGTGGCACAAAATACTGTAACATTTACTAAATGCTTGTTCTCCAAGTTTAGAATGCCTGATCCCCGTCTTGTTGAAATCTGCCTATTTCAAATCACCTCACTCACTGCAGAAGAGTTTTGTGATCACAGCTTGATTATGGACAAGAAAAGCTCTTCTTCATACTGCATGAACAAAAACTAACACTAAAGGCAGAGACTGAAACAGTGAGGCCTGAAAACAAGGACACTTAAAATATTATAAAAAAAATAAGACATATGAAACTCTAAACCAATATAGATAAGGTCTTTGTACAAAAGTTTACGAATATGTAAGACAAAAGCCACTATTGCAAAATTTTGTGAACTCCAGTGGGATATTAGCCTTTCCTACAAGACTATTACTTTTTCATTATTGATGTGAAAGAATTAACGTTATAAATTATACATTTACTGAGGGGTTCAAATGGAATATACAATTTTTTTTCAGCGACACTTTGATAATACTGTATCTACGTGTAACTTAATGCCCAAATCAAGACTATAGATCAAATATCGGAGCCGGATGAATATTAATGTTTCATCCCTGTTTTTCATTAAGTTTTTTAGAGAAGCTGTTAACAACATGGTGATCTGTATGGCAGTATTTTAAGTGAACGTAACGATCAAATGGAGTTCTGAAAGACAACAAAACGCAGAGACGAATGTGCCTATATAAATTTCCGTAATCGGAGGCCGACCTAATTCTCTGTCTTGCACGAGTGTATGACGCCAAAACCAGAATATATAGAGAGTATGCGCCCATTTCGTGAAAAGATTTTATTACCACTGTTTAGATGATGTAGATTTCGAGAAAAGCATTAAGAGTAGCAACTTGTCTGAGATTAACTAGCTTAAGTTAGTTGAAATGCTAACGTGCTAACATTAGCACGTATCCCCAAACCACGTCTTAATAACTGCAGTGAGATTAGTCTATGTATTTCTATAAAAGCCTGAAACAGCGGGTGCCACCACGGTTAATTAATACTATACAAGTACCATAAATTGTATATTATCGCGTAAATAACAATGTTCGTCATACTTAGCGTTATTCCCGCGCGCGGGCTGCAGCGCGGCCTGCTCAAACAACTTATATTTACTCACCGGATAATTCAGAAACGTCTCCGTCCATGCTGAATATTCGCTACAATTATTTAACAGTGGAAACAAACATGTGTCGCTCAATCGAAGTCAAACAAAAATAGTTATACGGTTATTACTAAATATCCAAGAGGCCGCATAGAAACAAACCGTCTCCTTCTGCGTTATTTTCTTCCGCTGCTTTCCGGTTCGTCTGAAATAATAGTCCGACGAAAGGCCCTGCAATAATGAGAAGTTCCGCTTTTCCTTAATTTTATAATTGATGGAATGGAATTACAATAAAAATAAATGCGAACTATCACAGTTGAAGGACGATCCATAAACAAACATTAATATCTACGGTTTAATGTTTTTTAGTCCACAAAGTAGTCAACTACTGCCCAGTGTCCACTCGTAAATGTTGTCCAATATACTCCTGTGTTTAAACAAGTTTTATTTAGACCCACTGTTTAGGACTGTGAAGCCCATTGATACATTTTTGATATGTTTTCTATATAAATAAAATAAACTTCTATAACTACCTTAAACATTTCTATATAAATATAAATAAACATGAACTGAACTGAACCCTACAAAATATGACATAGTGATTAAGACATTAGGGAATTTGATGTAACTGGCTCAAACACCAGTTTCAATGTATCACAGTCTCTGATAAACACAGAATTTCAACAAATTAATTAAAGAAAATGCATGGTTTATGTCTCAAAGAAGAAATAAAAGATCAGTGGGGATAAACTCTGAATCATTCAAATTCTATGCAAGGGCAATAACACTATTGTTGCTTATGTAGGTGGTACTGCCACAACTTTTTAACATCCAAAATGTTTTCTATATTCCTTTACAAGTACATGCAGTACAATTTATTTTAGTACCCTGAAGATTACCAAAATTGGAGATGGTTTTCATTCAAATGTGGGAAAACCTGAAAGTATGTCTCCAGTTTGACATTTTAGAATGAAATAAGAAAATGTTTGCAATAAGATACTGTATTACAATGCTCCAAAACTGGAAATATAAATTCTTTTTCTATTACTCCACAAGATGGAGATAAAGGGTTTCTACATTTTGGGGGATTTTCAAGTTGACAGATCAAATAAAAGATTACATACTTCTGTACAGTTTCAGAAAAACTCATTTTCTCTCCTACGGTGCTTTAGAAAATGCCAAAGATATATTGTGATAAAGTTAAAACAAAGCTGCAATACAAGGATTTTAACCAGGCAACGCCTTATGAGCTTCAAATGCAAATTAAAGTCTAATCCCCATGAAAAATCAACACACAGCCTGCTGTTACTCCCAGATTTGAATATTTTAATACACTAATATTAGACACATATTCATCTAAATTATGTTTTATGATGTGATTTACATCAGTAATGCTGGGGAAAACAGAGAAAAGAGGCTTTATTAGCTGACAATCCTGATAACAAAATGCAAAGATTTTACATCATTAAGAAAAAATTACGTATTTTTGTAAATGTAGCTTAAATCTGCAAGTGTACTGTACTTTACGTACTTGGGTAATACTTTTCTCATGTTCATAGCATTTCAAAATTACACATGTTGAATTGGCTAAGATATATTCATCCAAATCAAGTCACTGTTCAACTTGCACATGATGAACCTAGTCTGAAAAGTGACTTGTCAAACATATGAGCCTGGATTAGTGAAAACACTGGGACCCAGGTACGTGAATAGTTAAGTCAATCAGTACAAAGTTAACCACAGAGTTAATATTTTAAGATGGACCAAACAAAAACCAAAGCCTTGAAAACCTAGCTTTCTCTGCGATGACAGTGGACATTATTCAAATGTAAACTGCGACACTTTCTTTAGCTAACGATTCTTCGTAACCAGGATTACTTTGTTGTGATGCACAAACTTTTTGTGTCTGTGCAAGTTGCTGATCCATAAGAATTCTCTGCCGCATATGTGGCAAACTAATGGCTTCTCTCCAGAATGTGTTTTCAAGTGCGTTTTGAGCAGACACCGAAATATAAAACCTTTTCCGCAGATGTCACACTTAAACCGCCGCTCTGTAGTATGATGTGCTATGACGTGGAACTTCATGTCAGAAGCTGTCCTGAAGGACCTGTCGCACCCAGAAGCTGGGCACTTGAAAGGTTTCTCTCCTGTGTGCATCAGTTTATGTCTCGCCATCCCCGAAACAGTGATCATCTTCCCGCAGTAGCAGCACAGACGACGGGAGAACACCTGATAGTGGTCGTTTTTTTGGTGTTGGGTCAAATCTCTCTTCCTTTCGAAGGATTGCTGGCACTCAGAGCAAGAAAACCATTTGCCAAGCCAAGATTTGCCGTGGATGACGCTCAAGTGATGCAGCATGGCGAACTTTTGTGAAAAAGCCTTGCCACATTCTGAGCAAAGGTAAGGCTTCTGTCCTGTGTGGACTTTCTGATGGGTAAGGAGATCTCCGCAACTTCTGAATCTCATGCCACAATCCTGGCACTGGAACGGAAGGTAGCCTGTATGCTTCCACTCATGCTGAATAAACAAATGGATGTGGGAGAAGCTTTTTGGACAATGGTTGCATTTATATGGTCTGTTGATTTTGTGGATGCTTTCATAATGACTTTGCAAAAGCCTGAAGAGCTTGAAGCTCATCTCGCAGAGAGTGCACTGAAACGGTGTGTGAGAAGCTTTATGGATTGCTAACATTGCAGCGTCTCGCAGCACTTTCCTGCACACCTCGCAGTAAAGCTGGCTGTGGGTCCGTTTGTGAATTTCTAATGAGAGTTTGTACCTGAACGCCTTTTCACATTCATCGCATTTGTAAAGATTCTGAGCTTCCTCTGGCTTCTCTGGATCCACCTGCTGCTGATTATATTCATAGCAAGTTCTTTTCAAATGCAACCTCAAGGATGACAGAGACTTAAACCTGGTGTGGCACTGGGGACAGGCGTAATCGTCGTTGGGAAAGTGGATCTTCATGTGACGTATCATGCTCGTCTCCACCTTCTCGCTACAGATGCAGCATCGCCTCTCCCAGTTTTTAATAATTACCTTTTTTCCTGTGATTTGTGAAGTACTCTGCGCTCTAACAGTAGCCGACAATTTTTTATTCTCAACAGAAGCCACATGAGAGGGATGTTCATTTGAGCAGTTGTATGCTGAATCTTCCTCACTGCAGCTACCAGCAGGACTCTTAAAATTTTCCTCGTCTGAGTAATAAGACCATGAGTCATCCTCACTGCATGAATCGATATCGGTCTTAAAAGTGTCTTCATCTGAGTAAAAAGACCACGAATCTTTCTCGCTGCATGAATTGATGGGAGTCTTAAAAGTGTCGTCATCTGAGTAATAAGACCACGAATCGTCCTCATCGCAGGAACCACAAGGAGCCGTACAGGAAACGGCTTTGCTCGAGCAGATTAAATCTTCACTGTCAGAGACCTCAGGCAGAGTCTGACTGCATGATGCCGTCTCCATGGAAACAGATTTGTATTTAGGGAGGACCCCTTCCCAATCTGTTCTTTTCTCTTCCAACAGAATCCTTTTCATCTTCAGGCCTCTGTTTTTTCTCACTGGTTGAGGCTGCAGAGGCTCTGGAAGGTCAATTCTTTCAAGCTGAACATGGCATCCTTTAAGCAGGCGAGACGCATCATCAAATTGTGTCTTCTCCATCATGGATGTACGTGAAAGCCCATCCGACAAGTCGAGGATTTGGATTGTGTCGTTTCTCTCACTCTTCTTTCAGGCAAATGGAAGTTCAGCAGCAGAAATAATGCAGGTACCATCCAAGGAACCATCTAAAAAGGAAAAAAAAAACAAAACAGAAATACTGTATATGAAATGTTAAAAGTGTTACTACAAAAAAAAAAAAAAAAAATNAAAAAAAAAAAAAAAAAAATCACATCAACTCTTCAAATTAACAAGAATACCGATTTCAGGATTGCATCATTCGCAAAATGCTTCTCATCTACATGTGCTTATTTATGAAATTAACTATTGACAATATTTCAGTGTTCCAAAGGTTTGCTTTTGGTACAACACCTTTAAGAAAATACACAATACAATACACTATACTCACACGAAGGTGTTATGGCTGAAAACTGATGTCTGCTTTCAATCTCAGTATGTAGATATCTACAGTATTTGTCCTTTATGGTAGTAGTTCAAGCTTTTTTTGTCACGCCATCTTTGGAAGCAGAAGAACTTTCATCCCCTCAGCAATATTTTTATTTAACCATCATTATAATGGAAATTAGTAACAACATTGGCCGTGTTTAAGTGCATGTTTTCTGCCACCTTTCTTTCAATAACTTCTGTTGTGCAGATAAAAATGCAGGAGAAACTTCAGGTTCTAGAACAAGAATAAGATAATAAGTCACTTTGTAAGAACTCAAGTCTTCTCACTGCATTCTGCCTGCAGCAGTGAATAGTTTCAGCTCTGTACACTTTTTTAGAACATTGATGCATTCAATTCATTCAGTTTTCCAGACTTTTAAAACCAGTTAAGGGCTATCCTGGATAATCGAATTTAAGACGTTTAAAGAATTCGCACAACAAGCTAGCCAGGTTAATGATATCTTAAAAAACAAAAAAAAACCAAAACTCATTACGTAATCAACTTACAGTACATGTTACACGTAACTTTAACTTTGTCATTTTTTCAAATTGTGAAAAAAAAAACAAAAAAACAAAACAAAGCAAGAACAGATAACAATGGTGACAGCTGTTAAGCTAGCTAAGTTAGCTAGCGCTAGTAACATGCATAACATTGTTTATGAAGTATTTCCCTTCTTAAAACATTTAAAACTACATCTGCAGTTACAGGTTTTACCACTTTTACTCTGCAATAACTGGTTTAAAGAAACTGCTTCAAAACGTGTTTAAAAATAAAGAAATGGTACTTTACTCACTTATGAGCAGCCATGTTGAAATGACGTCAACAGCGAGCTCGTTGTTTTTTTTAATAACTTTATTTAAAAAACAAAAACAAGCTTACAGTGGCAGAAGATGTATTAATGTCACAAAAATGTAAAACATTCTCAGCAAAATTTACACAAAAACATCATGGCGGTAATTATTACAAAATGAATATACAAATAAATACATTTAAGTAAAATTAAAATAAATAAATAATAAACAAAAAATAATAATATTCCAATGTTATCCTGGATTAGAAATAGTTATTAAAAAATAATGTCTTTCACAGTAGAATTACACCAGGTGACAAAATTCTTCAAATTTAAAGGAAGATATGTGCAAATATATAATAGCAAGGTTTTACCTTTACTGCTGTAAATTCATGATGACTAAATTTATTTAGTCCACGACTCGTCAGCGAGTTGACAAGTCGTTTCAGCAGATGACTGGACTTGTATTTAAACAGATAAAGTATGTATGATATCTAAGTTGTATATTTAACTCCTATATTTATTAGTATTTCCAATATTTCTGCTCATCATTCAAGAAAATTACAGTTCAAATATATATATCTGGACTGATACATCTTTTTTTCTTGTTAGCTCCTCAAAATCCTGTGATTCCAACCAGTCCATTCAGCTCTGCTCCTCTGCACGCAAATATGGCAAAATCATGAAACTTTGCCTATTGACTAAAAGCAAACACCTAAAAAAAATGACTTGATGACAAAGACATTCACTAGGAAGCTCAAAGATCTGTTTGGATGTACTGTCTCCACTGTATAATTGCTCACAAACACAATAATATCAACAGTAAGATTAATAAAAGAAAGAAAGAAATACAGTTTGTCTTTAAAAAAAAAACAAAACTTTTTCTAGGTGGGGATAAACCCTGGCCCATGCAAATACATTTTATGCAATGGAATTATTACTGTTTGTCACATAAGTGGTATTAGCATAATTTATAAACACAGATGAAACTGTGATAAAATCATCAGTGAATCTAAGTCCATAAAACCAAATATAAACACGTTTTACACTAATGTATTTCACATATAATTAGGACATTTTCTATTATAACTCATGTTTTCTGTGTAAGGCATAATTTCTTTTAAGGAGTACAAAATTGGAAGTTGTATTAAATGACATAATGTGCTGTTGAAATTATCAACATGCATCTGAAAAAAAACAAATAAAAATTATTACAAATAATTAGTTTGATTAAATATTTACTTATTATGTCTGAACAAACCAGTATTACCTAAAAATCAAGCCTTCAAAACTGAGTCACACCTTTATTCAAAGTGGGCACGGCGCTCCAATCAGCTAAAGATCCATCGTAACCATGGTTACGCTGTTCCAGATGCGTGCACGAGCTTTTTGTGTCTGTTCAGGCTGTAGAGTTTTGGGAATGCTTTGTCACAGACGTGGCAAACAAATGGCTTCTCTCCAGAATGCGTTTTCAAGTGCGCGTTGAGCAGACAGCGGAGTATAAAACCTTTTCCGCAGGCGTCGCATTTAAACGGCCGCTCTGCGCTGTGATGCGCCATGAAATGCTTCTTGACTTCTGTCGTCGTCCTGAAGGACTTGTCGCACCCGGACGCTGTGCACTTGTAAGGTTTCTCTCCGGTGTGGATCAGTTTATGTCTCGCCATCGCCGATTCGGACAGCATCTTCCCGCAGTACTGGCACGGGTGGCGTAGCAGCTCCTTGAAGTGTTGGCGTCTTTGGTGTTTTTTCAGGGCTCCTTTCTCTTTGTAGGCTTTCTCACATTCAGAGCAAGAATACTTTCTGTCATTCCGAGACTCGCTGTGGATGACATTCAAGTGTCGCAGCAGGTTCGGCCTTTGTGAAAAGGCTTTGCCACATTCGGAGCAAAGGTAGGGTTTCTCTCTTGTGTGGACTCTTTGATGGGAAAGGAGTTCCGCGTCAATTTTGAATCTCATGCTGCAATGCTGGCACTGGAAGGGAAGGTAGCCCGTATGTTTCCACTCGTGTACGATAAAAAAATTGAGTTTGGAGAAGCTTTTTGGACAATGGTTGCATTTAAAGGGTCTGCTGACTTTGTGGATGTTTTCGTAATGCCTTCGTAAAGGCTTGAAGAGCCTGAAGCTCTTGTCGCAGAGAGTGCACTGAAACGGTGTGTGAGAAGCTTTGTGTCTTGCTAACATTGCAGCGTCTCGCAGCACTTTCCTGCACACCTCGCAATAAAGTTGGTCATGGGTCCTTTTGTGGGCTTCTAAAGAGAGTTTGTACCTGAACGCCTTTTCGCATTCGTCACATTTGTAAAGATTCTGAGCTTCCTCTGGTTTCTCTGGATCCACCTGCTGCTGATTAGATTCATAGCAAGTTCTTTTCAAATGCAACCTCAAGGATGACAGAGCCTTAAACCTGGCGTCGCATCGAGGACAGACGTAATCGTCGTTGGGAAAGTGGATCTTCATGTGATGTGTCATGCTCGTCTCCACCTTCTCGCTACAGATGCAGCATCGGTTTCCCCTCTTTTGAATAATTACCGTTTTTCCTGTGATTTGTGAAGTATTCTGCGCTCTAACAGTAGCCGACAATTTTTTATTCTCAACAGAAGCCACGTGAGAGGGATGTTCATCTGAGCAGTTGTATGCTGAATCGTCCTCACTGCAGCTACCAGCAGGACTCTTAAAATTTTCCTCGTCTGAGTAATAAGACCACGATTCGTCGTCGCTACCGTTACAGTACGGAGCGTTACAGGAAATGTTTTTGCTCGAGCAGGTTAAATCTTCATTGTCAGAGACCTCAGATGGAGTCCGACTGCACGGTGCCGTTTCCCTGGAAACAGATTTGTATTTAGGAAGGATCTCTTCACATTCTCCTCTTTTCTCTTCCAAAAGAATCCTTTTCATCCTCAGGCCTCTGTTTTTCCTCACAGGCCGAGGCCGCAGAGGCTCTGGAAGGTCAACTCTTTTTAGCCGAACGCAACACTCTTTTAGACAGTTCTCTCCTGCTGAGTCAGTTTTTGTCTGTTTTGTAGGCTGCGCTGCTGAAGATTCCTTCGCTGTTCGAAGTTTAAGAGCAGAAATGATGCAGGCACCATCCAAGGACTCGTCTAAAACAAGAGGAAAGACAAAAACACATTAACGCATCATCAACACTGGCAACATATGACAACTTCAGGAGTGCATCGTTCAGTCCTTTATATCTGTTCACCACTTCCTGTGCATATTTATGAAATAAAAGGCCCACTGCAGTGACAACACTTTCTCATTTTTGCAGAAGTATAAGTTAACAAACAGGGTAAATTAACCAAGCTATTTGGACATTTCATTTTTTCGGTAACCCAGATCAAAGACTTTAACCAAACATCAGTCCGTTTAGAAACTGTACGTTTTAGTTGCCATGTCTGCCAGTGTCAATGCAGGTTTTGGATAGTTATTGAAAGAATGAATGAGATCGTGAATACAAGCTGCTGAAATGAGTTTTCAGTAACATTTTCTCCAAAGCAGCTCTTGTGCAAAATCACTGGTGTGGTGCTTTAAATGACACAAATACTTCAACTAGATGAGATTTCCAGATTACAAAAAGACTGAGAAATGAAATAAATCCTGGGTTTGTGAATAGTTTTAGGATGGATAAAGGCTTGCCATTGTGATCCAGCTGGCTGACGTCCTTCTGATACAGCAGCAGAGCTTTGAGTTCCTCGCATCCAGAAACCGACTCCATACATTTCTCCAGAACGCTGGAAAACTCACCAAACAAGGAGGCAACCTGAATAAAGCAGGAAAATAAGCTGGGGAAAAGAAATGCAACTCATCTCTTCAAAAAGGTAAATTCAGAAGTCACCTGCACAGATAATATCCCCGTCCTTGTGTCGTTTTTATATGTACCTGCTGGAAAGTTTGAAATGGAAGAAACTTCTCGAGTCTGGTGAGAAACAGCCGCGACAAAGCGTGCAGAGCCTCATCGTATGCAGGGCCAAAGTCTTCAGGGAAAACCGTCTGAAGGACACAAAGTCTTTATTTACACAAAATCTGGATTCAGTAATCAGTTGAATTTGTTGAAGCTGCTGTATTGTTCAGAATCTGCTGCAATAACACTGACCTGGAAAAAGTGTTTCCTCTCATTGGAGTTTTTCAGCAAATTCTGAACAAGACCTACAAAGTCTGACTGTGGCAGTTCTGCATTTGTAGCTTCAGCCTGCAAAAAAAAGAAAAAAAAAAAGACATGGACAACATTAATATTTATAGGAAAGGAAATGATCATCATGTAGCATCTGGACAGACTGAAATAGGCATTTATCAAATGTCTAAAGTTCACTGTTTCAGCATTTACTGATTTTCACCGAAAAATAGTCAGCTTGGTTTAAATGAAGTTCAGAAGTGCTGAAGTTGTTGTGTTTCCTGCAGTAAAATGGGCCTTTTCACCAAACTTTACAGTAAAAACGTTCTTTTTGTGTTGAGGATAACTCAGAGCATTCTTCAACTAACAGAAAGTGAAGAGAAAACTGGGGCAAATAAGATGCTAACTATGCTAATTATACTACGTTAAGTCCTGCAAAGTAAATTTAAAAAAGCAATTTGGACTAATATCTACTTTTGACATGTTCAGCAATAAACTTGTTGAATACTGAAAGCATTAATTCCCTTTTTGCAGTAACAGCAGAAAATGAGAAGCCCTTCCATTTTGTTACTCAAACTATTTTTTATGTTCATCTTCATTTGAAATAAATCACTTTAACTCACCTCAGTGCGCCACGCTGTGCTGAGAGTGTGAATCCTGTCCAAGTGCGGCTGAATAATCTCAAAGTTAACGGTTGGCTCGTGCCGACATAACTCCAAGATCAGCTGAAATGACAGTACGACAATCCTTTAACAACCCAAAGAAACACACCTTCTTCCTACTTACTTTCACAAAATCCTGTTGGCTGCAGCATATTGGCAATTCAATTAAGAAAATCTTCTAAAATATTTTATTGTAAAGGTACATTTAGAGGTCAAGTCTGTAAACTCCATGATACTACAGTGGTTATTTCTGTGATAAGTAGAAAATTAACCTTGTTACCAGTAAACTGTAATCATATTCACATGTACACTACCGCTCAAAAGTTTAGAATCGCTCATCATTGAAGTCGTTCTTGCTATTTTAGTCAATAATAGTGTTTTTTAAATTACATGAAACAAACACCAAAATGTATTTTAAGATATTTTATTTAGTATTTTAAATGATAAATAAGACTATTTGAGTGATTTCTCATCAGAGTTTCCACTGTGAGATTTAATCTCTGCTTTGTATTCAGCATCAGTTTCTACAGCATCAGGGAATAATCTAGAATTTCCTAATAATCTGTGGAACCACATCCAGCTTCTCTACATGAATCTGGAATCATCTACAATCATGTCAGGATTCTGGACAGTTTAAATA
This sequence comes from Lucifuga dentata, assembly GCA_014773175.1. Taxonomy (NCBI): domain Eukaryota; kingdom Metazoa; phylum Chordata; class Actinopteri; order Ophidiiformes; family Bythitidae; genus Lucifuga; species Lucifuga dentata. Next base: position 46,171 of record VXCM01002467.1, read on the forward strand.
AAATGTCTTCATTTTTTACAGCTTCTTGCTAATTTTTTAAACCTGTAGCTGCAAAATACTAACAGACATGTAGAATCATTTTATACATATGAAACTAAACTNTTTAAACCTGTAGCTGCAAAATACTAACAGACATGTAGAATCATTTTATACATATGAAACTAAACTGGTTTGACATGACTGGATAAATTGATTCTATGTGAAAATCACTAGTAAATCCAAAGTTTTGAGCGTAGTGTATGTACACATGACAAAGTGTCAGAGAATTTTTGGGCTTCACAAACTTTTCTTATCAGTGTATTTTACAACATTCAACTTCAAACACAAAACCCTCGACTCTGACGGAGTTACAGCTGAATGCTGACCCGTGCTCTGAGGCCCAGGCTCAGCTGGGCTTTTTGGCTACTGGTGAGCAGCTCTGGGATGACATCTGTAACCATGGTAACAAATTCCTCAAGCATCCCATAATCAGCCACAACTCTGTGCTGGATGGTCTGCCAGATGGCTGCCAAGGCCAGCCGGAGCGGTGAAACCAGGAGGCGCAGACAGGTGAGGGGAAGAGGAGGGCCTGCTGCCAAAAGATACAGGTTAGCTTAACCAGGACAACCCTGAATTTGCTCCAAAATGTCTCATGTTAGCGTGTAACAACCACAGTTTAATTTGCATTCAATTACATTTCTCTACTGACTTCAAATTACAATGTGGAGTCTAGTTTCCTCGAGTAAGGAAGCTAATATGTAAAAAAATATACCTATATACTGCAAAAGTGTCAGTCATCATTGAGTATATATCGCATGTGTTGCACAAAATCATCTGTTAAATAGTTAATTGATAACACAGAAATGTTTAACACATTTCCCACATGCTCTGCAAAAGACTGCAGTGTTTTAGTGTGTAACACATTCATAATCATACTAAGCAGCTCCAGATTCCTGAAAAAAATACTCTCCCTTGTGGATCAGTAAACTGCTTACAGACTTTAAAATCATGTGACAGCTCTGCTGTTTATAAGGAGTTTCATTTATAGCTGGTGTGAGACTATGCGATATAGCAGGAAAAAATTACCAAATAAAATCATAAGGTAAAACATACTGCAACCTTTTGAGATATACCTTTGGATGATCTGTACACAGAATATGTATTTGCTCTAGAATGTTGACAAATGTGGAAAATACTGTAATCTAAATATGAAATGAAAACTTTACTAGAGTTTAATGCAAAATATCACTGACATATTTAGCTACATCCCTACATTTCTGTCTGACTGTTAGCTGTCGAATGGAAAACATACTTTACCTCTCAGAGTGAACTGTTTAAGAGTCTGCTGGTTTTACTGGGCGAAAAAAAAAAAAAAAAAAAAATAACGATTTTAACAGTTTAATTGCGTCTTTTACTCACAATTTCTCTTTGAAATATGATCTTCCATTCCGTCAGTGTCGTTAGCTAAGGTACGTTCACAATAACTACTTAGGAGAAAATGTTAGTAAAGTAAGTACTAGTTATTTCTGAAGTTCTTCATCATTTTTACACTTTTTGTGTAAAACAAGGCTGTTTGTATGCAACTAAACTGAATGTTTGGAGGAAGTTAGCTACTATTAGATAATATGATGATCTGTCCGCCGATGATTTTGGTCCGGCTGCGCGAAAAAACGTTCCGCTTATGGCTACAATCCAGCACTCACTTTTAATTAACTTTTAATACCATAAAATCAGTTTTATACGAGAGTTAAATCAGTATTTAATGTTAATCTGTTTTTGCAACGTTGGAAAGATTTCTTATTATGGGGAACCTTTGGTGGCAAATAAAGACGAGACGAGTTTACTGTGGCACTAAAAATTAAAGCGTGAACTTTGCTCCCTCTTTATAAACAAACAGGCTTTAACTTTTCTCTGGCCATTTAAAGGTTAAACTTCCTCAGACTGCTCATTTTGTGACTAAAATGAGAAAAGCTTGAAACGTTTATTTTTCAGATGTCCCTTTTTGGAGAGATCTCTCTCTAGCGCTCTCTTTGCTAATTGAAATCACCGAACTAAAGGGTTTTGTGTTTGAGCTGCAGTACAGGCAGTTATTTTATGGATGATACATCAGAACTTCATGTCTTTTGGGAAAGTTTCATATGCATAAGTCAAGTTATTCTTGATGGAGCTTTATATTCTTTTTGATTCTGAGGAATGTTTATCCAAATAAAACAGCTACTTTCTAGATATTCATTCATGAATTCATTTCATTAGATCTTGTCAAAATGTTTATTTCCATTGGTTGGGTGTTTTTAATTACCTCTTTATTTATATATTTATGTATTCACTTTACATACTATTGAAATATCTCACCTGCATTGTTCTTTGTTCTTAAGCAATGTTCTAAATAAAAAGAGAACAAAAACGTTGCTCTGACCATAACATGGAAAATAATCTAAGCAGCAGATACTGTACATTAAATAATTATATAAATAATGATAATAATAATAATTATTATTATATAAATAAATTCCACAACATAATCATGTGTAGTAATACATACAGTAATCAGAGCCATTTGCTTAATCTAAGGGCATGTTTTGGTTTAAAATTTTTAGAGACAAAGAAAAGCATATAGTAAATATTCAAGGAACAGAATAAGTTCCTTAGAGGGATCCTTTATTTATCTTTACATCAAGCAGTTGCTATGATTCCTCCCTCCCTCCAGAATGTATGGATTGAAATCAGACTCATCCTGCCTGGATTCTCGACCTGTTTCACTTAATAAAATTCTCATAACCACAGATTTGCACATTGTAAGCTGTATCCACTACAGTGTGGGCTGCTTTTATGTTTTCAAGGACAGAACAGGGGCTCACATAGAAATATTGTGAACCTATTCAATGTCTTTCTCTCAAAAAAAAAAAAAAAAAAAAAAAAAAGTCAAACTCAGAAACGTCACACGACTCCATCTGCAAGGGACAAAACGGGTGAGAATCTGTTGTAAAGCAGAACAGCCATACCTCTGAATTCTAGTCACATTTATGATCCGATAACATCATTGAGAAGCAACTCAGCATTCCATGTTTAGGTGCAAATAATGCTGGTAAAGCTGCATTTCCCTCCTCACAAAGTGTGAATCTTAACGTTTGGGGTCGGAGATCTTCATACTCTTTATCTTCCTGTAAACTTGATTGCTTTTTTTTTCTGATCCATTTTAATAATCTGTAACCTTAACACTACAGAACTGTTCAAACACAACAGCATCATCCTTTACCTGATTTAAATCACAGCACTGAGACAAATGTTTCCCATAAAATCTTTATTTGTGGTGGCAACATCATGCAAAAGCCCTGCTAAGAAGCCAAAAGAACTGGAATGGCCTGCATGAAAATTAAAAGAGCAGATATGTCTTCTTTACTAGTTTGGCTCCAATATAACAACACGTGTGTGGGATCGTGCTCATCTCCAATACAAAACACAAAACTAATCTCGAAAGTTAAAATTATGCACATCAGGTAGACAGTTCTACAGGTCGTTTATTGGGAATGAGGAAGATAAAAATAAATACATCTGCATCTTCAAGAAAAATGAAAGACTTTTGGTTTCTGTAGTGATAATGCACACGCATCATGAATTTACCCATTTCAGACATTTAAAGGCGCTGTTTTAAATGGACGGTGGAGGGGATGAAGCGTGTGCGTGTTCAAATGAAGAAAGCCATTTACAGCAGTGAGGGTGTGTGGAGTCACCGTTCCATCTTTTTGCTTTCACCATGTTGCGCTTGCATCTTTCCTGATAAACCGTGTTCAATACGTAAAACGACACAAGTAAGCCTTAGCGCTCAGTGACATCCTCCTTTGAACGCTTTAAGAAAAAAAAAAAAAACTTAATTGGAGANAAAAAAAAAAAAAAAAAAAAAAAAAAAAAGATTTTGCAATGCCTTCTCATACGGTATGTTGGTATGTTAAATTCATACATAGCATGGGAAAAACTGAGAGGTGGCTTTTATACATAGGAATGCATATTGGGTCAAAGAAAAAGAAAAAAAAATTCCCACCAAAGTTAGGAGAATAACTTCCTCCCTAAACTGATTCAAGAATAAACAAAGCACATTTATTTCAGATTGCAAATACTATTGAAATGGTTCAGTCAATATATCCCAGCGCGAGAAGTCGGCTTCGGTATCATACAACGCCAAATCACAGGCAATTTCAACATCTTCAGCTCAACAATCTGTCAGAACTTCAGAGTACGCTTTTTTTTTGTTTTATGTAGAAAATTTTTTTTCTTGCGTTTTGTCTTCCTTTATACAGCGTAATAAAAAAAGTTAAGGCAAGATGCGTCAAACAGAAATCCGGACCGGCGTCTGCAGAGGCTCTCCGATTCCACGCGTGTCGGGATCGGGAGAAGGTGCAGCCGGCGGCGGCTCGCTCTCTGTCTCAGGCATCTTACACAGGCGGGAGGGGGGGAGGAGGGAGCGATGGCGGAGGGCGAGGGGGCAGAGGCGTCCCCTCCCGCCCCTCCTCCCCCCTCCGTCAGTCTGCTGAAACGCTCCTCTTTGGCACTTAGGCTGGCAGACTCAGCTTCTTCCCTTTCAGCACTGAAACAGACAGCGGAGGTCCGTGTTTAACGTGCCGTACCACAGCAGAACAGAAAACTACTAAACAGCAGATAAAGGCTGAACTTAAGAAATTCATTAACAATAGAAGCAGCAAAAACATTTTTGCATGCAATGATATTTTCACATTTTAACTACTGTACATCCTGTTAGCCCCCGGCTAGTAAGAATACTCTAAAACCAAATGAGATTCTATAAAAACGAGCTTTAAAGGTGTTAGATTAAAAAAACAACACAGGATTATCATCACTGCAGTATACTCTCTACATACAAACTGTTCAGTTCTGAAAATTTCATCCTGTATTCTGATATTCGACTGGCATTTAAGATAATTCATAATGCTGCTCCTCCGCTGTTGAAGAGCTTTCTGCAGCTCCACTCTGAGCAGAACATCCTGGTCTGAGCTAAGGTCTGGTCTAAGGTCTGGTCTAAGGTAAGGTCTGGTCTAAGGTCTGGTCTAAGGTCTGCTCTAAGGTCTGGTCTAAGGTCTGAGCTAAGGTAAGGTCTGGTCTAAGCGTCCCGATATGACGTACTGCTTTTGCACAATCTGCTTTTTCATTGAAGGCCATTAAACATGGAATAAGCTTCCAGCTGAGTTGAAAACTTGCACAGATTTTTATTCTTTCTTACATGGTGCAAAAAAAAGGATTCTTAGCAACCAGGCATGTCAACATTAATTTAGCTTTGACTATGAACAACATTTTATTCTGTTTTGAAATTTGTGGTTGTGTGAAGTGATTGTGTGTAATGATGTCTGATGTTACGTCTCTGTGTATAATGGTAGGTTTGTTTTATGTTTACCTGCCCAGGTACTGCAGATGGAAATTAGCTGTTAGCTAAATCTGGTACAAAGCATCTTTTCTCAGTTTGAGATTAATGTTTTTTGTGCATGGTCCCTGTCTAAATAAAGTAAATAAATAAATAACCTATTTTAGCTTCATTACTAACTTTCTCACGCCACAGTTTTGTATGAATGCAAAGTACAAACAAACTGCTGTAAAATACGGTGATATGATTTAAAACATGTTTGCCTTTGGTCCAGTTAGCCAGAAAAGCTGTTTTTGGCTACATGATGACGGGGCATGAATTAATTAATTCTCCATCTGATCTGATATTTCAGTGAACGCGTGTCATGCTTATATTGATTGAAAAGTTAAATGCCATGGTTTTTTTGGTTTTTCTTGCGGCTGCACAACTACAGCAAACTGAAATATTCCTGAAGATTTGAGCATCGTTTGGTACATGTACACCACCGCTCAGAAGTGTGGAATCACTAGTGATTTTCACACAGAATCAATGTTTCTAGTCATGTAAAACCAGTTTACTTTCATATGTATGTTTGTATAAAATTATTCTACACGTCTGTTAGTATTTTGCACCTACAGGTTTAAAATAATTAGCAAGAAGCTGCAAAAAATGAAGATTTAATTTAAATTGTCCAGAATCCTGATATGATTGTAGATGATTCCAGATTCATGTAGAGAAGCTGGATGTGGTTCCAGAGATTATGAGGAAATTCTAGATTATTCTCTGATGCTCTAAAAACTGATGCTGAATATTTACAAAGCAGAGATTAAATCTCACTAAAATCCTGTTATTTATCATTTANACTGATGCTGAATATTTACAAAGCAGAGATTAAATCTCACTAAAATCCTGTTATTTATCATTTAAACACTTTGAGATACTAAATAAAACATCTTAAAATACATTTTGGTGTTGTTTCATATCATTTAAAAAACACTATTATTGAATAAAATAGCCAGAAGTACTTAATGATTCTAAACTTTTGAGCGATAGTTTTACCAGAATTTTGCCTGACAGGCTGTATTTGCTGCTTTTTTACCCAGCAAAACCTGCATCACTGACACATTACTGACATGTTATCAGGCGATCAGAGCCGTACCAAAGTGGAATTTTCATCAAAATGAAGCAGAGCAGATTTACTTTTTTCTATAATAACTAACAGCAAAACTAAGCTGCTGCTGTGTTGCATAAGACTTCGCAAAATTGAAGAAAACGGTGGCACGACTCACCTTTTGTTACATACAAATAGAAGAAGTCGCAGTAGAGGATGGTCTGCACCACGCCGGCGACGATGGCGATCATGTCGAAGAATCCCTCAAAGTAGAACCGCCATATCCAGTTGATGAGATACAGGGCTCTGTAGAGGCCCAGGAAGAACAGGTAGTGGGTGGTGATGGTCTCGGCCTCGCCGGTCTTGCTGATCATGAAAAGCTGGGGCAAGATGGCGACCGACTCCAAGTAGATGGAGAACGTCCACAGGATCTGAGTGAGACGTGATGAGATAATGTGATTAAACGCAGGAAAAGACGAGAGAGCGCTGGCATGTGCCTGACTAAAACGAGCAGCGGTTGTCCCAAAACTGAGCTAAAACCAAATATGTAGAAACTTATCTAGAAGTTTTATTAGACGTACACAGAGTCAGAGTGTATTTGAGCTGGATTTCTTACCTCCAGCGGAGAGAAGTCATGGTTAACGAGGAAAGCCAGACCGCCGACGGGAACGACCAGGAACTCCACTCTGAAGGTGTCATGGTTCCCATCATAAGTGGCCTTGAACTTCACATAGATCAGGTACACAGTGGCGTACGCGCATCCAATGTAGATGACCTGAAAGATTTAGGAGTGAAAAAAATGCGCTCAACTCCAATGCGTCAAATCCTGAAAAACCACAGCTGATAGCCGGACAGCACGCCGATGGTTTCCTGATATTTGTTTCCACGAACGTTCCGAGCAGCCGCCCTTCTTCATCACGCAGAGTAACAATGAAAATCATCACCAACAGGCGAGGCTTTTATGACATCAGCAAGACGCAACTACGTCATGTTAATAATAATCAACATTCAATGACCAACCTTGAAAATGCAATTACAAAACGAGCTACAATTTATTAAAAAAAAAAGAAAAAGAAAAGAAAACTCTTCATTCATGCCGTTAGATTCCAGATAACCAGACCACTGACGTGACATAATTGCGTCTTGCTGATGTCATAAAAGCCTCGCCTGTTGGTGATGATCTTCATTGTAACTATGCGTGCTGAACAAAGGCGGGACGCGAATAAAATATCAAGAAACCGTTGGCGTGATGACCTCAAACACACATGTAAAACATGATGGCTGACATGGCTACGATCAGGTTATACCGCTTTAGTAAACACAGGCGTGTTGCTTCGTGTACAAGTTAAGCCTTAACATCAACAGGCTTCGTGCCTGAAGGAAAAGGGGAGGCGCTGCTCCTCAAGCAAATGCCATGTAAATAAGGAGCAAAGTGTGAATATCTCACCTTCATGGTGGTGTTGTAAAGAGAAATGAAGGAGGTGAGCAGGTCCAGGTAGCGTGTGGTGAACACCAAGGCGAACAGGACCTGACTCTTCCCAGAAATACCTGCAACAGACAGCATTCAAACGTTATCCATTTTTATTTTCAATAAAGTTTATACCAAATCAGGGATATTTTATTTTTTACCCAGAGTGCATTCTGCCATCCAAACATCTCCTGACGTGATTTTCTAATATTTAAAGTTACCAGAGTACAACGCACATTTAAATACGGTTTGTTGTGCTTTCAGACCTAGCATGCATTTATTTTTAGGCGCATGTGAAATTAAAATAGTTTGCTCTCTGATGGTGACGTTTGATGACGTTTGCTGCACAGATGCTTATTTTCTTTGATTTTCTGCAACCGTCGGCAAGTGCCAACATGTTTTCATCAGGAAGAAGATATGACCAGCCATGAGCAAATTATTAGTGATCAATAAATATCATGCTGTTTGAGATAATAAATCATTTCTAGGCTAACAGGTGTGATTTCTGGTATCAACAATGAGTTTCCAGTGTGGATCTGCTCAGAGATGTGACTGTTAAACCTGAAAGACTCATGTCTGATTTAATCTACAGAAAACAGCAGCAGTGATATAACTCAGGTTACTGCCTATCTACAGTGATGCTGTCCTGACCTTTGACCCTTGCAAGAACAGCTCAATTATTTGCAAGATAATGTACAACAACCAAGAGTGCCCTTGGAACTCTGCTGCACAAATGTAATAGTAAATGGATTCAATGACTGAATTTTGCATCTCCTAAATGAGCTTGAGGAGTGTTTGCTGCCATGTCAGAGGTCACACACACACACACACACACACACACACACACACACAGGACATGATGAGGCCCAACATGCCATGCTAGACTAACAAAATGCTGTGATAACAGAATGCTGTGCGTTAATGCAGAGCCCCGCACAGCTCAGGCTAGCTAGCAACACAGCTATTATTTCTGACAGAAACCTCTTTTCTACAGGAAACATTATTTTATTTCACGTTTCATTAAAACATCTTGGTGACAGTTATGAATCTGATTAACTGGTGACAGGGCGCACTTGGGTTGGGAATGTTACTAGCTAGTAAGCTAACATTAGCCGGGAGCTTGCTAATGAGCTGTGAGTACAGAAGTCACAAAACAGTAAGCGTTAGCGGGCTGTTAGAACTTTTCTTTTAGAAGAAAAGACATGTCCATGTGAGACGGAAGGTCATGCAGACTGTGAGTTACGGCATGTCGCTACTCACCGGCACAAGACCTGGTTTTCCATATTTTTAGCAGCAGGATGATGATGGCTGCTAGGTGGGAGAGATCGCCGGTTAGTCTGAAAACGTTCATGTTTCTGCGAGCTCCAGCAGAAGCGAACCTGTTTAAGACTCTATTAAGAGCTCCCTTTTATCTATTGGGAAAGAGTAATTTGTGGTGTAACGGTGCTAAATGGCACCTTAACACCAGAACAGAGAGGTTCTAGCTGTAGAAGATGGGAAAATGGCGAGTAAAGCGCGACGTGGCTCGGGGACGTGGCCAAGAAAGCAGCACCCAATGCAAGACGGGAGAAGCTCGCGGGCTCAGCCAATCAGAAGCGACAGATACTCATTAACATAAATCATGCATGCCTCATGTTACCTTCAAGCTCTTATGAAAACGTCGTACATCCGAATTCCTGCATAGGAATGTTGCAGGCCAAGTTTCATTTGGCAAATATTGCTCATGCCAGCTCAAAACAGGAAATAATAATAAACAATCAGTAAAACAACGTAAAAAGAGCAATATTTTAATTTAAACTAAAAAAAACAAACAAACAAGTCATTCTCATATGTGTACCTTTTAAATGCCATGATACGGAAGACTAGTTCCTACATTTTACTTTGTAATTGGTTTTGCAAAAGTTCTTATTAAATAAGTGTGAAACACAGCCGGAGGCAAACAACGCATATTACAAAACTTGGCTGACGCCAACGCATTAACCATTAAGTTGTGATATTGATTTTTACGATATCGTTTAAATGCACCACTGGGGCGGCTGCTTTGGCTCAGAAGTTTCCAATCTTTTGAATCGATCCGTGAGGACAGAAAACACAGTATAGGAAGTTACCAAACCGTGCCCTGATCGAAGGTCTGTTTTTTTTATTTTATGTATTTAGATTAATTACGGTCTCCTATATCAACTTATAGTGAATTAAATAATGGTGAAAATAAACTGATCCCCATTTGGCTGGTGGCCTAAGACTCCCTGAAGGAACCCTAAAATCCCTAAAAACTGACTAATTCATACAAAAAATAATGTAACATCATTTCAACTTACCACACATCACATTCACTGATTACATGAAAAATCAGAAGGAAGAGGTGCAGAAAATAATGTTTATTTGTTCTGCAGCTGGTATTCTTACTATAAACATTACATTATTTGTGGCACATGTTGAATAGAACTTTGTGCATTAACAACCTATGTGCAGTACTGATTTAAGAAGGCTGCATATTTGTCACCATTAACAAGCGGACATTTATAATATTAAAATATAAAGAGCCCATCCCACACTGTTATATCACGGAATGGAATTAGCTGATCCTGTGAATGAGATACAGAAACAATAAAAATACAATGAGGCCGCTCCATTAATTATACATTGTAATGAACAGCATCATTGGCATAAAACATTTTCCACAAATTTCACAGAACAAATACCCACTTCTGGCGATATACATGTCTTAGAACAGTTAGAAGCAGTTCTCAAACTGTGGTAAGTGTACCACCAGTGGTACTGCCTGGTAGTACACCAGATGTCTGCAGAGAATCAACACAAGTAAATTCTATGGAAATCCTGATACTGCAGCAAATTATTCAAATGAAACGATTCAACAAATAGTTCCCTCCACCTGGATATGTTTTCGTATCTGTCAGTTGGTTGATTACTTGAGTGTTAGAAGGATTACTCAAAAAGTTCAGAACCAATTTTGATTAAATTTAGTGGAAAAGTGGGGCATGGCTCAGGGACGAACGCATTACATTTTGATGACAATCCAGATCCAATTTTCTAAATGATTCTTAACATTGGAAGATATGTTTTTTTCTAAATTTGTCAATTCCTTCAAAAATAACCAATCTCAATGGGAAAAAACAGGTATATTTATCTTATGACAGACTATAAATAGCTGCAATCTGGATACATTTCAAAACTGTTGATTATGACAAATAAAGCAATTAAGTCATTATTATTATTATTACAGTCATTTCTTCTCTTTTTCTCTTAAGGGCAACATGGTATTAGCGAATTAGATTTACGATTTTTGAAAATAGTCCCACTCATCCTGTGTGCTGGCTACAGTATTTACTTCTGTTCCTTTAGGGTTTTCAGCAGGTTTCCTGTGATTGTTCTTAGAGTTGTTGTTTTGTTGGTGCTTCGAGGTTTTGGTTTGCTCAGAGGCGGTACTTTGTTCAAAGAATTTGAGAACCACCATTTTTGTGAAGCTCTGATCTTTAAAATGTTGCAGTGCGTAAGCTGCACTTCAACACAGGCATACTGTCATTTGGATATATATATATNTTTTTTTCTTAAAAAAGTAGAGGCATCACGCTCACACACACATTGGCTGGTAAAAGCAGGAGCTACCTGAGCGTCACACTGACCACTTTGTTACATGTCAGAAATACAGCATTTAACATGAAATCTAACAGAATTGCACTAAACCCATTCAAGAGTAACCTCCCAAGTCACATTTAAGTTAGTGAAACCCGGTTTGATTGTTGAGTCTCAACAATAAGGAGGCTGTTCAATTTTCTGTAGCCTTGAGAACAAATACTGCATCGTCGAGTACATAGTAATCATTGTACATGTCCCCTTCACAGAGGTATGGCAATCGGGTAACAGCTTCCACCTCCAATCCTGCACTTCTGAAAACCTCATTGGACAGACTGGTTACTTGCTCCTCCCAGGTCTTTCCTTCAACTCTCAGGCGTTCTCTGGGCCGCTGCCATTTTCCTCCTGAGAACGACCAAACATGCAGCATTTAATTTGGACCGCTTTAGAAGAAATGAACAGAGTGTAGCGTATCACATCAATTACTTTGCCGATTCCCAACTGACCGATTTCCACGTACGGCTGGAAGGGAAGCACCGCAGCCAGAATGACTCTTCCTGTGCTGGGAACCAGAGATCGCCTGATGTCCTGCAGGAGATGCAGAGGGTCGTCGCAGCGGTCCAGCAGGTTCAAACAGCTGATCAGGTCATACTGGAAACCCGTCTGCTGCCACTCATCGATGCCCAGCAGCCTGAACGTGATGGGAAAGCACAGAGAGAAAGACTTATGTGTTTCTGTCATTGCTGAAAGTGCTAATTTAGCTTCGCCACACTGGTTTTCTCATGATCCTTAGAATATCACACACAAATGTTACATTGAAAACCAATGTTCCCTGTAATCCTGTAATGTGAAACACTGCAGGTTTACTTTATTTTTAGACGGTGTAAATCTGAGCTAAATTTAGATGCATAGGAGACGATGAAAATCTGCATTTCCTGTGATGACTGTCTCATTCATCAGGGAAAATTCTTGGGTTTCAGGCCAAGTTTATGGAATTAACAGTGTACATTAGAATAAAAAGATGATTTATATCGAAACATAATTTTATATTTATAGCTACTGGAGGCCCTCTGAGCTGGGGGTCCCAGGCAAATGCCTATCTTGCCTTATAATAAAGTCCGCCCCTGGCTGTGAGGGCACAGTGAGAGGACTGACAGGAAAAAAAAAAAAAAAAAANAAAAAAAAAAAAAAAAACCTACTCACTTGTAATTCCTCCTCTGAAGATGCCATTTCATGGGTCCTGAGACCTCAGTGGCGTAGACCTCTTTGAAATGGGCTCCCATCACCTCCGTCACACCTCCATCGCCTGCGCCAAGATCCAGAAGTCTCTCCGCCCTCCACTCCGGGTCGATCCGCAGCAGTCGCTGGAACTGCTCCTCGGAGAACACAAACATGGAGCCACGACCCAGCAGCCTGAGACACAGAGCGTCAGGGCAAAGCAAAGCAGGAGACGCCGCGACAAAGGGGAAACAGAGACGTACTGCACGGCTCACCCGTTGATGGAGGTCCGTGAGATGACGGGGCTGAGGACGGTGGATACAAAAGAGTGGTAGAGCTGCGTGACCATCCAGCCAGACTTCTCGATGCTCCGCTTGAGAAAAGCCTTGGTGCCTGAGTCCAGGCGGCTCTGGATGAACAGCGGCTTCACCGTTTCTCCAAGTAGGTCAGGAGAGCACCGGTACCACTGGAGAGATAGAAGAAAAAGAAGTGAATAATTCATATTTACACTCGGAAATGTAAATGTCAGATATGCATCCAGTGTTGTCCAGGAGCGCTGAGGAAGTGTGTAGTGGAGAAAAGTAGAAATGCAACAGGAAATGACCAGTGTTTTTTTTTTTTTCNTTTTTTTTTTTTTTTTTTTGAGTCTGGTGTAGAAGATTGTAAAAATCCTGTACCAGAAAAATTTCAATAAATTTCTAAAAAAAAAATAATAATAAAAAATATGCCCAATTCCATTTAAAAATTTTTCATTTTGACTTGTACAGCTTGTTTAAGCTACCAAAACACACCGCTGTGTGTCTACTCTCCTCCTCTCAGTCTCTCACTGTCAGTTATCACAGCAGATGCAGGTAAAATGACGGTAATAATGACGGTAATAATACCTCCTGTGTTTCGGTCCCGGCAGCTTCTCCGTCGCTCACCGTATTCATGAAGAGCGAGCGGGCCAGCGGGCTGCGGACGTACCTTCCGGTCCACATCCTGCGTACAGAGTGCAGAAAAGCCACGTAACCTAAAACCCAGCCTACAAAAATCAGCGTCCTCAGCTGTAGATGAGACATGGAGAAGTTAGTGTGTGAGGAGGAGGAGGAGGAGGAGGAGGAGAGGACAGACTGCAGCTGCTGTGATGAAGCAGCGATCTGACACTGATGAACACACAACTGACATGTTAGACCGTAAAGATGACGGCAGCCTATTGTATCCCAACACGCCTCCAGTCCCAAACACAACAACAAACAAACCTGAGGGTGGGGTGCTTTAACAACTCCCGCTGCTATTTACTCGCCGTCTTAACCATTTCGATCTATTGTTCTTGTCTTTTTTTTTTCAGCTAAAGTCATCCATTAGTGTGCATGCTCTCTGCCCATTGTGACAACAAAGGCTACTTCCGCAACAAACCGCATACTTCCTGAGTTACCGCTAAATGTGTCCGCCATCCGGAAGTGCCAGCTAACATAGCTAATACTTAAGCTTTACTGCACTTTTTAAAATCGTTTAGCCTCGGGTTCTCTTGCTGAGAAGAGAATATAACCCTGAAGCTGAAATATGCTGCATATTTTCGAGAGGAAAGGTACCAGCAAAACAGCGAAAATTATTTTGTCGCGTGGCCATCATCGCCATGGCCTCGTTCCATAACTTCTAAAATAATGCTCACGTTAAAAGGCGTTTGTGAGGACTGCAGTGTTTATGTAGTTATTTATAGTTTTATCGTATTCAGCAAAATAAGTAAATATTCGAAAACTGCATTGAATAATTTGGCTTCCGAGTTTAAATGGTTATATGAATATTTGTTAGGTTTTTGCGTTTTGCGCAGGCTTGTTGGTCGACAGTGAGGGTTTTATTGGAACGCTGCCCAGACATGCTGTCATTCCGCATAGATACGATGAAAGAAAAGCTTTTCTAATAGTTAAAACAATTACAAACTTCTGCAGTCTAAAGTCATTTTAGCTGTTTTACTTTTCATTGAAACGGACTTATTTTCTATCTAAACATAAGCTGCGCTGTTAAAAATGCTTTACCAGACAAAACGACAAATTTTAGCTGTTGAAAAAAATCTTGACCATTCTGAAAAAAAAAAAAAATTGGAAAATTCTTTATTCTCGAAAAATCTTACAAAAGAAGTCCAAATTGTGAAAAAAAAAAAAAGATCTCAAAATTAGAATATTTGAAAATTATAAATAAAATCTTTTAGAAAAAAATAAATTTTACAACATGTTTGATGAGCTTAGTGGAAATGAAACGGAACATTTTAGTGGCAAATGAAATAGAAATTTGCTGAAAAGTAAAGTAGTTTACACCTACTGGTGTTTAAAGTTGATGCAAATACTTTTTAGACTGTATTTAAATGTTGACTATTGGGAGCGTTGTGTAAAGAAGTTCAATTTTCAGCAGCAAATACAATCCAATATTTAAATGAGCTAGCCCGTTTTCCTGCTTGCCTATTATGACTTGTTTTTCTTGGAATAATTTGATTTATTCATCATTTATGATTTTTCTCTGTAATACCCAAATTATCTCTACTCATTATCTAGATCCTCCTCTTCCCCCCTCCTGCCTGCGCCTCCTGGTCCCACCGCTCCGGCTGGTCTCTGCAGCAGTCTGGAAAACCATCCAGCACAAAAACACAGCAGATTATGGGTTGTTAGATGACTTTGTTACAGCAGTCACTGAGATCGTCCCTGAGCTCCTGAACCGCAGACAGAGGACTTTGCTGAGTCTTGGGCTTCGGGCTCAGGTATACGAAGAAACTGGAAAACTGTTTGGAGAAAGGAGTCCAGCATTTCTGAGATGCCATAACTTCTTCTTAGTGCTTCATGTAATGTTATAAAGGTTATTAATTAAATTCTCCACTGTTCTTTCTTGTTTTAGGTCATATTGGATTTGTGCCACTCAGAGCAGACGATACACACTGAAGCCATTCAGCCACATCTGGACATAATGCAAAGGCTCACATCATTATGGAGCACAGAGGTGCATTTTTTTCATTTCATGTTCTTTATTATTATTACTTTTAAATGATGCCCTGAAAAAATGTACTTTTGTATGATATTCCGTCACAGACAAGTGACACAGAGGATAAATCGTCTGCATCAGACATCATCGGTTACATTCAGGCTCTCATTAAGGATGAGGAGGAGAGGCAGCGCTTCTTCCAGGTCAGCAGGACGTGTTGTGCAGCGGTGCAAGATACTCATCATCTTTTCCAATCAAGACTTCTAAGAAATATTCACCCAGATTACCTGCTCAATTTCAGGATGTTTTCCCGGTGAAATTTGGCCTGAAATATTCTGAAGACATACAGATACTTGTGGAGACATTTCTCCTGAGGCTTGACAAATTACTAATTGTGCCAAATCTTAAACAGGTAATATGCAGTGATGACGTTTCTTTTTTTTTTTTTTTTTTNTTTTTTTTTTTTTTTTTTAATAATGCATTTACAGTAGTAAGCTAAATATATTTCTTCTCATGTGCAGGTTGCCTGTATGATCAGTGATGTTCCTTCAGTCCTGACAGAGTGTGTGGAGTCTTTTTCTCACTCTCAGGAACTTAAGTCTCTTCTGGAATATCAAAAAGACCTCAACCGGATAAATGAAAATGGTAAGCATGCAGTAGACCTTTAGAGTATTGTGGTTGATTCATTAAACTACAGTTATTATAATGATAATATTCATTATATTGGGATGGTTGGAAATTACAGTGATGTTTGAGCTCTGTTGTATTAGTTGTCATTGCTGTATGTATTTGATTTTTCAGATAATCCTAAAGTTGGCACCAACATTTGTTCAGCTCTCTGTTTGCCAGTTATAGAAAAAGAAGAAACAGTATTAGAGGTAAATATGTTCACTGATTACATGGACAGATTCAACAGAGAGCTGACAGTGGAGACTGCTGCATCGAGAAAAAGCAGCGAGGAGACGAATCTGGAGAGCGAAGAAAGGCAGAAGAAGAGAGAGACTGACTTTAGCAGCGTTAACGATCAGTCCTTTGTTAACAGCGATGAAGGGATACAGGACATCCATGATGCTGAAGCTTTGCGTGGAGGTAAGATGGGTTTGGACTGCTGCGCTGGCGAGGTTCAAGTCGCTTACAATGTCAAAATTCCTGCTGAGGAAAGAGATGCTGCAGAAGACGAGCTCTCTGATGGAGGAGTAACTTCAGCGATGGATGCTGAAAGAGTTCAGCTATTAGCTGGAACCACAGATGACGGCGATTACCAAGAAAGTGACCCTACGAAGATCGAAAAGTGCACGAAGGAAGAAAGCAAGGAGGTTAGTATTGACACTGATGAACAAATAGAAAACACCAGTGTGTCTAATGTGATGACGTCGCCCGAACTTTACACACATGAAGTACAAGTGCTGAGGTTTGAGCCAGTTGTGATTGCATCACCAAGGCTAGTCAGACAACGCCGAAGTCTGAAGATGACAAAAAATCTGTCATCATCCATAAATAAGGGCTCCAAGACGAGCCGTCGAGGTCAGACATCGGACAAAACGTGCCCCACGTGTGGTAAAACTTACAGTCGTGCAGCAGACATGAGACGACATCAGAGGACCCACACAGGGGAGCAGCCGTACCGATGCTCACGGTGCAACAAACCCTTTCACTTCCAGCACGACCTGAAAAGACATGAGTTAAATGTTTGTCGAATCAATGTGCCACATCTCAGGAAAAACGTCGGAGACCCACGTAGCCAGCTTGTTGGTCAGTCTTTGGAGAAGTGCATTCATCTGACAGGCCATGCTGAGCCTGTTAGTAGCTGTGATGCTACTTCCCACAGTGCACAAGAGAAGGAAGGTGTGAATCAGAAAAGAGAGGGGGCTCCTTCTCCGGCCATTAGGCAAGACCTCCAGCCGTTCAGCAGCACCGTCCTCGTGAAGAATGAGATAAATAATGCAGCGAAACCCAAGGAGGAAAACGTGAGCCAACAACAGGAATCACAGGTTTTGAGGAAGAGTCTGAAGTCTACCAACTCACATGGGAAACGCAAAACCAATGATAACCTACCACGCTGTGCAGAATGCAACAGGTCATTCCCAGATCTCACTCGACTTAAAACTCACAATCTGAGACACAAACCATGTACGTGCACCAAGTGCGATCAGAGTTTTAAAGGTTTTGTAGATCTCAGTCAGCACTATGTGGAAGCGCATGATTTCAGAGGACCTTTTCCGTGCACTTTTTGCGAACGAAGTTACACAGACTTGAAGGGTCTGATCAGACACGAGAGGCTTCACACGGGTGATCTCCCGTTTCAATGCACCAAGTGTCCAAAGGCGTTCGGTTTCGCTTCCGCTCTGACGCTGCACGACAGAACTCATACGAAGGAGGTCCCGTTCCTCTGTTGGGATTGCGGAAAATGCTACAAGTCCAATGCGGCCCTCAGGATACACAGGCTGCGCTGTCACAGCAACGCCGAGGAAAAGCGCTTTTGCTGTGAGCACTGCGGGAAAGCTTACGCACTTAAACGAAGCTTAGACCTCCATGTGGCTAAATTGCACGCCGGGGTGCGCCACCCATGCTCCCACTGCGGCAAACTGTTCCGGAGCGTGAGCTCATTGACAAGACACGACTTGACCCACACAGAGGAAAGGCCCTTTTCATGCAGCCAGTGTGGCAAGAGTTTCAGGTCGGCGTCAGAACTGAAAATACACACTCGCTACCACACAGGGGAGAGGCCATTTAAGTGTGAAGCGTGTGGAAAAGGGTTCGTTCAGTCTTATTACCTGACCGCACACATGAGGACGCACACGGGAGAAAAGCCCTATAAATGTCCCATCTGTGAGAAATGGTTTAAAAGTGCAGGGATTTTGAAAAGACACCAGATGACCCATACAGGAGAGAAACCCCATAAATGTTCAGTCTGTGAAACGGCTTTTAGTCGCTCTGAGCTTCTGAAAGCCCATGTGAGAAAATGCCATTAATTTTGTGCGTTTTTGTTTTTTTTTCCTTCCTCCATTTGTTTTTGTATGTATGATAACTTTTTTTTTTGTTTGTATGATAACTCATGAATTAAATTTTGACTTAACATGCTGCATAATAGATTTTACTTGTACTCATTATAACTAGAATAACACACACCCCAAGAATCCCTTCCAGTCCCTGAGGGAATTCTGTCCATCATCTTTTACACTTAACTTTGAGTTTCGAAAAGAAACTTTTGTGAATTGAAACAGGTCATATCTGAAAATAGAGGCCAAGTGATTGGAACTAAGCGTGCTAAACGGCCTGATGCCATTGGACTGGTAGTTCCAGAGTGTGGCCAGCAGGTGGCAGCAGCCACCTGAGAGCTGCTGTAATGACTTCTGACTGCAGGCCAGAAAAACATCCGTCATATAAAAAACTTTTTTTTTTTTTTTTTTNTTTTTTTTTTTTTTTTTCTAGATGTTTTATAGAGGGTTTTCTTTTCAGGGCTGTAGGACAAAACTTGGCTTATGAGGATATTTAATTTCCGCTAAGCCTGTAAACCATTTTTTAAATCAATCTTTTTCTCATATATTTGGTTGAATTTGCCTTTTTTTTTTTTTTTTTTTNTTTTTTTTTTTTTTTTTTTTAAGACGTTAATTCTTCAGAATTTTCAAGAATCGAGTGGAAGATCAAGAACCTTCTTTAATCAATAATTTAGTTTTTTTCCTAAAATTTATTTTTGGACTTTTAAAAAGGTGTCCAGATGCAAAACTTTTCTTAAAACAATTAGAAAATTTGCAGCTTAGTTTCAATTGATAATATTTTTACAAGCCAAAATGTGCATTTGTGTTTAGAAAACGTGTTTTATTATTATAAATTTTTACTGCGCATCTTTTAATGTGTCAAACAAAAGCCAGTTCAATAAAAAGTAACAGTTAATAAAAATGACAGATGGGTTCGGGTTAGGGATGTGGAACTGAATCCTGAGAACAATACTTTGAAAGGATACCGGAAGTTGTGTACGTGTGCCGTCTTCAGCTTTTCATTGGCTGCTTCGCCTCGCGCTGCGCGGAGGTTTCCCACAGTAACGACACACAGCGCGTGCGTCTGTCACTACCTTCGCTACTCCATCTACCACAGGTGAGAGAAACTTCCTTTTATTAACTTATTTATTTATTTAAAAAGCTAAATTAATGACCTAAACTTGCTTACAGCATGTCATACGGTCAGAGGTGTGTTTTTGGATTTGCGTGAGAACACCTTGACAGTTCAGACAATTAACAAGTTAGGAAACGTAAAGACAAACTTAAGCGGTGTTTTTAGCTAGGAAAATGGCTAACTTCGTAATGATAATAATAATAACAAAAAAAAAAAAGATATCCTAAGAAGCAGTTTAGCTTTCTGATAGTCCTTTTCAGCTGAGTTTGCATATAACCAAAGGATTCCTTACCTGCTGAGTAAAATAGCCAAACTCTGTCAAAAATCTGTCATTTACTGTTCTTCTGCTTTTTAGAGAGCTTATATGCTCATAACAAGCAGGAACTATAAGACCTAGCTTTTTTTTTTCCTGCGTTTTCTGATAAACTCGGCGTCCATCATGCAGAACGCAATTTCAGTAAAGTCAGAGCTTTAATCAGTTAATCTAGTCACTCTGGTCTTTTAAAACCTTTAAAATGAAATATAAGGCCTGAAAAATTAAATTTCATTGACATAACTGAAGCAGGGATAATTGGTTCCCTCATCTCTAAGACTTAGAGAGATGAGGGAATCAAGTAAAATTATATATAGGCCTATCATAAAATCAAATAAAATAAATCATTAATGTTTTTAACTTAGAGTCTAAGTTAAAAATATTAAAATGAGACTGAACGGACTAGTTAGTATGATTTATTGCAGCAGTGTAGTAATATTCAAGTTAGGATTTAATAATAATAATAATGATAATGTTATTTAAATTCGCCTTTCAAAATAAAGTGCAAAGTGCTTTACAGTCAACATTTTAAGAGGAAAAACAGGAAATAAAAAAATAAAAATGGTTAACAACAGGCATTGATAATAAGGAGGTGAAATGAGCAAAGCGGCCCCCAAACCGTTGCCCATCTGCAAACAGCTCTGACCACTGAGGTTTAGATTGAAACTGAAATCTCTCTGGCTGGTTCTGACTCTTTCTGGGCTGCTTGTTTACATCCTGGCTCATGTGAGTGGGGTGCTGTGCAGTTGTTTACTGCCTGGCGAGGTTCCTGGCTAGTTTTAGATCATGTGTCAGTGTAAAGACATGCATTGGCATCTGCTGCTGGGATACGCTGCTGCACCATCAGCTAATAGTCTGAAGGAATATCTGTCTGACAGACTTAAATAGGCTGGTAGAGTTAGCTACCTTAGTGTTTGACTCGCAAAGTGGACCCTGGCACCACATTTGCATGTTTGAGCCTATTATATTCAATTTTCATACACATAATGTTACGGACAATCATTTCCCAAAGCATACTACTGGAACGGTGAATTAAAAATGTTTTTCCTACCTTCCAGACCTCCATTGGTTTCAGTTCATTCTGCTATTAAAATCAACTTGTTGATACTGTAAACGTTCTTGGGATAGGTAATCCATCATCACCAACAAGACGTGTATTCAGGTTTTTTTAGAAGTTATGTAATTTTAGTGTTTAAGCTCAATAAAAAGCGTGGAGTGAATGTATGCCTCCACCGGGGAATATAGTCCCAAAAGAAGACCTGCGTTTATGGAAAAATTTAAAGGACCGTGACTTCATAAGGCTGTGTAACTATTAGCAGGAGAAACATGGATTTTTAAGGTGGGTGTATTGCTTGAATATTTGATTTTGAAAGATTGAGAATTTTTGCAAAATATCAGGAAAGCTGAAATACGGTTTTTATTCCTTGGGAAATGATTGTCAGTAACGTTTTCTGTATGAAAATTGAATATATTAGGCTCAAACATACAAAATGTATGGTATGGCCCTTTAAGTTCAACCAGAGATGGAATTAGAATTGGTGCTGAAAAAGTTTTAACTTCAGGCTTTTCATGTCTCTTGGGATGACAGGCAGAACGCCTATTTTGTCATAAATAGCCAGAACTAAAAAAAAAAAAAAAAAAANAAAAAAAAAAAAAAAAAAGAGCCGCAGCTCAATTTCCTCATTGTTTAGTCATTTAGAAGCAAACCACAGAGACGTTAAGCTTCATTGAGATTCCTAATTGTGTGATTCCTGTTTTATTTGGAGGCTGTGAGGCTCACTGGAAGACCCCGGGGACTGCCTTTACTCCTGTTTGAGAACATTTTTTCCTGTTATTTTATGTCCTTTTGGTGCCGTTCCTGCACTTGGTGGGATTTCAGGCAAATTGGTTTTGAAGCAGTGGTAAGCTCTGCCTCACTTCCCTTCTTGGAGAGAAAAATACGGAACTGCTGCTTTTTCCAAAGATGTACACTGGCAGAAATCCAGACACCACTTGAATGAAAAGATGCTTCCTTACAGTTAAGGGAATGTTGCTGATGGACTAGAACCTTATTCCTGCATGGAAAGACTAACAGATTAGATTCACACTCCTGAGGGACTGGGCTTCCCAGAGAAAACAAGTGTAAGGTGGGAGGTTTAAAGTCAAATGCCTCATCCTTACACAGTTCTTTATCAAAAACAGGTTTGGATATTGCTTAATTAACACAAGCCAGTGCTGTCTGCATAACCAAAACGTGATAAGAACTTCAACCTGGGGTGTAACAAGTATGGGAATTCTAGAAAGAGGCTCATCATTTCTTGGGGAAAAGGAAGTAAAGTGTTTTGACAATGGTTTTCTCTCTCTATCTGTCTCTCCAGTTTTCCAGTTACATACACTCAGCCCTGCAGGAAACTGAACCTCCACTAGTCCTACCATCACTCCAGATCCAGTCCTGTGAGACAGCCAGGCAGGAAATGGCCCTAAACACCAACAGCAAGAGGAGGAGAAGACTCCCTTAAACAGCTCCCTCAGTTTCCCCATCTTATCTAGATGGCACAAAGCCCTAATATCATCTTATGTCTTATGAATGGGATATAGCAGCTTCCTGTTAAATTCTTGACACATGTATACTGAAAGTGTCTACCCAAAGGAGCGCTGACTAACAGCAACAGTGACTGTCAACCCCAAGTAGTCTATGTGTCTGAGGACGAGGCGGTAGTCATGGGGAAGGAGCAGGATCTGCTGGTTGCGGTGAAGAGTGGAGATCTTCTTTTGGCTCACAGACTTCTTTCTAAAGTCAAGTGCAACAAAACAAGTGAGTATTGATCTAATAGTTTCTGATGCCTTCCAGGTTCACGTTGGCTTTTGTGTCATTTCTGAGCAACGTGTTGTGTTTATGGGCTGAGAGTGTAATTGTTGCTGTGAAATAGAGCTTAAATAGCAGAGGCTAAGCACATTGCTGTTGGTGATGTCACGTCATTATTACTTCTAACCTCAGTGCAGTTTCTTTTGTGATAACCACAGGATCATGTTCAGCTGCTGACCTCAGAATATCACCCCTCCAGCAGCCAGGTCAGGGACAATTTAAAACTAAGTGGATTCTGACTGTGGGATAACAAAAGCTAATCTCCCAAAAGCAGACACCCACAGCTTGTTTGTCTTATTGTGTGGATTCAAGGGTGCTTTCATTTTCTTTCTGAAGGATCTTATCTGCACCAGATTCCAAGTCAAGTAAGCTCGCTTTACAGTAGCGTTGTTGCAAATTCACATGGTTCTCCTTATCCAGGCCCGGGGAAAGTTAAGTCCGGGCAGGCTGACGTTGAAGCCTCCCTTTGTGGTGTTTTCTGTTCTAAGCTTTCATCAGTATGACTGGCTGCTCAGTGACATGCTGCGGGAACAAAGCAGTGGCTGTCAGGAAAAAGCCCGTTATACATGACTCAGACAGCATGTGCTGCTTGGCATAGAATATTAAAACGTGATATTGTCCATTTCTTTGTGCTTCTGTGTACTTCTTTCATGTGGTTTGAGAAACTGAAGGAGGATTTTTCTGCTGCTTCATAAAATCTTTTCAGGATGTTCTTCAGCAAGGATGGCACTCCGCCTGCTTAGGAAAGGCAGTAAATAAGCTGAATTCGGTGCAGAATACCGTCATCTTAGCTGTCAATTTGCGTAACTGTGCAAAATGAAGCAGAACACTACTGACAACAGTTCAGTCAGACCCTCATTATGTAATAAGTTTTTTTTTCGGGAGTTTTTCTGCATCTTAGAGAGCTCAGGCTGGGTTGGGAACTGTTATGTGTGGGCCTGTAAAGCCCTTTGAACCTTTGATGTGATATTGGGCTACAAATAAACTTGACTTTGATGGAAGTTGACCAAAATATACATGAATAGATTTAAAAAGTAGTGTTGTGTACTTAATGCCTTTACTCCTCTGCTACGCACACCCTCGCGCCTACAAATATATTTTTGTAACAGCAGTGTGTGTGATATTTTACCCACGTGCACGTGCTTTCATCACCGCTGATCGTCATTGACCCTTGTAGAACATCATCAATGGTGCGGTCGTTTGTCACTTCAGGCAGAGCCCCCCGAGTCTGACAGCAATACAACAGACGCTGCAGCTGGCAGCGACGGCTCGCCAAATGACCTCCACCGTCATTTCCAGAGCAGCTCTGTCAATAAAGCCTGATTGATTGTGCAGTAGTTGGTCACTTTGAATGGTCAGGAAAATAGTGTTGTGTGATGTACTACGAGTATTTACTTACTGGCTTATGGTCTTATTTAAACCTGCTTTAATCAGTATTTTGTATATTAAAACTGAATAAAACAACAGCATGTAAAGTGATAACCCAACATAGAACCATTCCTGGTTCTATTCCTGTTAAAAAAAATGAAAATTGTAATTATTCATGTTTATGCAGGAAATTAGGGCGAACTTAACATATTTTAAATTTCCCTTCTTGTATTAGTTTGTATCCTCAGCCACAAGACTTGCAGAGGAAAGACTTGAAGTTTCCTTGTTACTTTAAGTGTCCTTCTGATAACAAAGTGGGACTTATCCAAACATGGTGCAGAGTGTTTCGGCTGTGAGAGGTCAGGTGCTTTTTAAGCTGTTATGGCGGTGTCAGGCTGACACGCTGGACATTCACAAGCCTCCAGGCTAAGCCTCGGAGGACGGTNTGGCGGTGTCAGGCTGACACGCTGGACATTCACAAGCCTCCAGGCTAAGCCTCGGAGGACGGTGGAGGGTGGAACCTGTGCGTTGGCTGAACTTTGTGGCTGCAGGGTGTGCAGGAGGGGTGCTCAGAGGTCAGGGAGTGACCAAGCACAAGTTCAATAGAACAACAGAAAGCATTGGTGGGGGGGTGTATGATCAGTTGGTGTGGCTGGATACACAGAATTCATGAAGGGGACACACACTGTGTCTCTGCCTGTGTGTGTGTGTGTGTGTGTGTTGTAGGATGTCTAGGAGTGTCAAACCTGCAAAAGCATCAGATCTGAACATGACAAGGGCTGAAACTAAGTGAAAACATGAATATTGGTCTTGAGACGACGAGGTTAAGTGAAGAGGAATGGAAAAAGAAGGACTTTGACAACAACTATGCAGCATGCTTTATGTAACAATTACATAATCCAGAACACACACACTCACACACACCAAGCACAGGATAACGTAACAGGACCTCACACATCGGGTAGAGAATATGACACCAAATTGAGTACTACTTGTATTTTTCATATTGTAGAATTTTAATATGCTGTAATATTCTAAATGCATTTTAGCATTTTTTTCCCACTCCACAAAACAACATTAGCAACTTTATTTAAAAATTGTAAAAATATGAATCAGCGTCAGACTTTAAAAGCTCAGAATGGTGTTCTGCCTAGCTGTCATCGTACTGGTGAGGCGACCTGACGGTGAGTGATGGTGGTGCAGACTTGGTTTTGAGTCCAAGCTTTGTCTACAACTATAACAGANGCGACCTGACGGTGAGTGATGGTGGTGCAGACTTGGAGCGTCCCGAGGGGTTTAGCAGCGAGCCTGAGGCTGGCTGACGGACAGGAAGCTGAGATGGGAGCTTTCTTCTCCCATCAGCGATCTGCAGAGTTGAGGTTGGGTGCTCAGTCAATTAAAGTAGACTTATCACGCTCTCCCTCCTTTTGCTGAGCTGCTGGATGCTGACAACTTAGGTGGGCATATTGAATACAGGTGAGCCCAAACATTTATGACCACCTGCTTAGTGGTGTTGGTCCACCAAAAGGCACAAACTCTACAAGACAAGAAGGTATCCTGTGCTTCGGTTGGTTTGGACCAGACGGGATCGCCTTTGCTGCCCTCGTGCATCGATGAGCCTTGGGTGCCCAACACCTTGTAGCCGGTTTGTGGTTCATCCCTCCTCAGACCACTGTTGGCAAGTACTCAGCACCCAACAAGCCTCGCCGTTTCGGAGATGCTCCAACCCAGTCGTCTGGCCATAACAATTTGACCCTCGTCAAAGTTGCTCAGGACTTAACACCTGCCCATTTCTCCCGCATCAAACATGTTGACTTTGAGAACCGACTGTTCCCTTACCGTCTAGTATAGTACATCCCAGACCTTGACATGCGCCTTTGTTACGAGATAATCAACATTTTTCGCTGAATCTGTGATGTTTTGGCTCGTTGGTATGTATCTATGGACATAGCAATTAGTCTCTGTCTGTGGCACATTTAGTGTGACTCATAAAGCATCTGACTCAAAGTGTCCCCCTCTGCCATACTCTAGTCTGGGACTCGACTGACGTGGGTGTGTCTGCCCCTCCCCGCATGAGGACCATTAGAGACTAGAGGATCTTCAAAGTCCGCTGTGATTACCGTTTCTTTTGTTGCAACACACGCTTGCTTTCATCACGGGCTACGGCCCAGCCCTCTCTTCTGTCATGGTAAACACACAGTCTTTGGGTAATTCTCCCAAGACAGATGGACAGACAGCAGGACACAATGGCAGAAGATCATTTTCATCGTATATTATGGAGGACATTTGATCTGTGCATGTTATTCTTTGATTACATGTAAAGCATCATTCTGTCATGTTCCTTTGTGTTTGCAGAATTCCTGTGATCCGTCTGCATTGAGATGAAAATGATATGTAGTTATCAGCTATAGTTTTACAACCTACAAGTTTCATTACACCTCTGATTCATTTGGAAAACTTAATACTTAACTTTAAAGGACCACACCACCCATTTTGCATGTTTGAGCCTAATATATTCAATTTTCATACATGTAACGTTACTGACAATCATTTCCCAAAGGATAAAACCGTATTTCAGCTTTCCTGATATTTTGCTAAATCTCTTAATCTTTCAAAATCAAATATTCAAGTGATACACCCACCTTAAAAATCCATGTTTCTCCTGCTAATAGTTACACAGCCTTATGAAGTCACGGTCCTTTAAATTTTTCCATAAACGCAGGTCTTCTTTTGGGACTATATTCCCCGGTGGAGGCATACATTCACTCCACGCTTTTTATTGAGCTTAAACACTAAAATTACATAACTTCTAAAAAAACCTGAATACACGTCTTGTTGGTGATGATGGATTACCTATCCCAAGAACGTTTACAGTATCAACAAGTTGATTTTAATAGCAGAATGAACTGAAACCAATGGAGGTCTGGAAGGTAGGAAAAACATTTTTAATTCACCGTTCCAGTAGTATGCTTTGGGAAATGATTGTCAGTAACGTTACATGTATGAAAATTGAATATATTAGGCTCAAACATGCAAAATGGGTGGCATGGTCCTTTAAGAGATGCTAAGTACCAACACATAGCATTGATTTTAGTTTATTTATTTTCAGTCTGATGAAACAATGCAGAGTAAAACATTATGTGACCCCAGTCAGGCGAAACAAAGAGGTCTTAATAATTTGACTCTGTATTCAACTCTAAATGCAAACAGTAGGAACGGCAACATCATGAGACTTTGCTCCTCCTACACACATTTCTGTCCCATACAAAGATATGCATGCAAATATGCAGTAGGCTAAACCAAGCAGATTCATAAATTTACGTAGTATTACAGAATCACATAGCATTGCATTGTTATTGGTTGTATCTGAGATGAAAGCCAGCGAAGATCAATGTTAATGAGTTGTTAGATAATTAACATTGATCGTGATCACATTTGGAAACATAACTGTCAAATGAACCAAATCAAAGTACAATAATAAACACATTAATTAATTTGCTCTTAGATTTTTTATTTTTTTTACCATTATGATCTAAAAATTAGTGTAGTTTCAAACTTGAACCTTGTCTTTACAGTATATTTTCCTCTATTTTTTTTTTACATATTTTTCTTTTTCCTCTCTTTTTTTTTTTTAAATTTTCCCACTTTTCCACTTTTATGTTATGAGATATTAAATATAAACATACAGGTCTAATTAAAATAAGACACATGGAAAACCTCTGATCATCATCTACCCCAATACAACACATTGTGCTCAGATGCTGGTTTCCATTGGAAACTTGCTTAAGAATTCTACTCACACTTCTAGAATAAAAATTCAGAATTCATATTGGATATTTTTTCCAGTACGGATCAATTATTAATCACCTTTCCATAAAGGTGATTAATAATTCTTGATACTTTCAAGTTTCTTCAGAGTTTTTTCAGAGGGCTCGTTAGCTTTGCCGTGGGAGTGTTAAGTTTCATTTGAAGCTCTGCTGCTGAAGATCTCCTCATCTTTAAATTATCTCTGCCTGCAGATCGCTCTTTCTTCCTGTGACATTCTGTTCATCACCTGTGTGCTCTCAATCCCCCACCCCNACACACACACACACACACACAGTCCTTAACTTGGCCTCCTACTTAATTAATTCCCTCACCTTGATTTAGGTAAAACCCCTCTGGCCAGGTGCAAGATTACAAATCTAATGAAGAGGATGCGGGTGTGTATATTAAAGAATGGCTGTGATGCATATGTACGTGCTCGTCTAAAATATGGATGGCTTGTTGTTCTCTGCTCTGTTAGCGCCCTTGATTTACATCTTCTTTGCAGCCTTTTTAGTCAACTGGCTATCTAGGCTAATCAGTCTTCTGCTGTATTAGCCAGACTTTTGGGAAGCAGCCAAGTAGCGTGTGAAAGGCTTTTTGGTTCACCTGCTCTGGCGCTGTATCGGACATGGATTTACACACACAAACATACGGACACACACATTAATCCTGACTCTTTTCTTCCCCTGACAGATGGGGCAGCCTGTCTGGGATTGTTAAGGAATTTACCAAAGGAATTAAGTAGTACGTGGTTGTGGTTGTAATAGACAGCGTCATTTAATCTACCGTAACTGGCCTTTTATTACTGCCTCCAGGCTGCACATATTTAGGTCTGGCACTCATCATTTTTTGTATTCTTTTCTCCCGTTACTAAACTGAGCGATCATTCAGACAGGCACATGAATGCAGCATTCAGATTCGGAGCCACTGAATCACAGCTTTCTGCTCTGCCTCTACATGCCCCACAACTCTGTTCATGTTCTGTGATAAGAAGTTAGAAAAGACAGAAAAAAGGCAAAAGAAAAGCCATGATAGTAGGCGGAGTGTTCTGTGTTCCAGGAATTGTTTTTGTGCTTGTACAGACAAGGAGAATGTGATTGTCTGACTTGGAGGTGAAGCATCCCTGAATTTGTGTTTTTTGTAAGTGTGTATGTGTGTATTGCTGCATGTCTCCAAATGGAAATTGGGCTGTTTCAGTATCTGGTTGCATTAGTGAGAATCAGCACGATTCTGTTTTTGGAGAGGTTCTTCTATAACTGTCTTACCAATTTTTAGCTTAATTTCACACCGTTTCTTCAATTCTCTTCCCTGGAAACAAATAGAAAAAATGTGGCTGTTCATATCTGCCTGCTTTGTTGTAATTTGAAAATCCATGTGAAGCTTTACCTCTAAATAAGAAACTATTCATCATGATGAGAGATTTCTTGGGTGGAACAGATGAGGTTTCATTATGTGAGGAAGAACCTGTGACATGATAAGAACAAATTGGATGAATGTTAGATGCTGCTTTTATCAGGCTACATTTACAGATAGAACTGCATTAAGGTTCTCAATGCAACCTTTTTTGCAATCCCTGATTTCCCTCTCACTGCAGGTCTTTTAGACATAATAAATGTTTTTACTGTATTATCTTAGTACGAGGTGGTTGTTGCTCTTTGTCTTGTGTTCTTTTACTGCGTTTTTTTTTTTTTAATTTTACAGGCTTTGTTTCAGGCTTTTATATTTAAAATTGTTTTTAAAAAGGTATTAGTTGCCCAGCTTGAAGTCAGCCATTGGACCAAAGTTAACACAAACAACTCCACATTTGGTAAAAACATCAGAAAACCTGCCATAGAAAGTTCATAATTTTTTGCACATTTCTTGTAGGTGCAAGGTCATTCATATGAAAAATAATTCCTGCACATACTCTAATCTGTAATTAAAAAAAAAAAAAACAGACAAAGAAGAAATAAATATTTTGATGCCAGTTGGATCAAATGTTGTTACCATCTGCATGTATGTTTACTGCTACACATACAGTGTACTGTGTATATATCGGCAAACTGAAGTTATTGTTCTGTAAGTCTCAAGTCTTGGCTTGTCAGTCTTGACATGGGATGTTTCTTAGGACTTGTCGCCAAGACTCAAGACTTACTTGTAACTTGCAAAACAATGACTTGGTTCTACCTCTGCTATGTGGTAACAAAAACCATACGCAGCGTGGGAACCATCACGAAGAATCAGCAACACGTACATTACAGACAATTAATGGTATGTAATTAGTGATGAATGATAAACTTATGTGACAAGGTTGATTCAGTGTCGATTAATGTGTTAATTTCTTTCATCAATTGATTCATTAGTTAATGTTTAAAATGTCAGAAAGTTCCTCAGGCCAAAGGTGGTTCTTTCAGTTTGCTTAATATCTCTGGAGAACAATTTAAAAAAAAACAACAACATTAAATTTACAATGATTTAAACCAGAGAACAGCCAAAATCTGCCTTTTTATAGGACAAATGACTGAAATTAGTCAACAAATTGATTAATCAACTAATGTTTTCAATAATTAACACAAATGTGTTTCAGATTCATGATTCTTTCATGTCTAGCTGGAGTCCATGTGCAGCAGTTATACTGTATTTGGTCAAAACTTGTAAGACATCCATTTCAAAACAGAAAAAGGTATAAAAAAATCTCCATCTCACATGTATTCATGGATGATTGATGTGGGTCGTACTCTGTTGCTGAGATAGGTTTGAACCAGACAGGAACGGAGTCCTGGACTTTTTGTAAGGCTTTTACCCCATTTACAGTTTGATTTTTTTTTATTAATTAGGCTAATACAGCCTGTATCTGTGAATACGCCATTCCCATGGGCCTTTGTTACCATTCAAGAAATGTGAATTGGCTCCTCATTTTCCAAAATTTCCTCATTAAGTGGGGATAACGGTGTATTGATTCTTGCTTCTTAGGCTAAATGAGAAATGTAATGACTTTTCTATCTGTGTTGGACTATGTGACTTCATGTTGGTGTTTTGTTTTAGTCCAGTAATCACATGACAGTTAACTAACTGTAGAAAGTAGTTCAATAGATTCCTCTTTTTGACCTCAGCATGGTAGAAAATAGCCTAGCTTCAAGTGTTTGACACCCACGCTGTTTCTGGGAATGAGAGAACAATTGGTTTGTTGTCAAACCTGACACCCACGAAAACCCCTTAGGACCTGACCAGACCAGAAACAGGCCTCATGTCCACACTTTCACTTCCAAAATCATTATTGGGATTTGGATCAGATTAAATTGTTAGATGCCTTAGATCAGTGCAAATTTCTTTTAGAGACTGTAACTCAGACAAAAGACAAACACGAGAAAAACATGAAATGGATATGGTGAAGTACTACACACACACTCAAAGCATCACAGAGAAGACAGCGCACAACAAGTACACAAAAGTTTTTCAGACAGGTGAACTCTTCATGAACCTGTGTCATATTTCTCTCATTAGATGCCAGTAATAGCAGCGGTTTGGTTCAGGAATAGAGATTGTTTTCTGTCTGTCCTAGACCATCTTATGTTAGACACAGACAAGAAATGTAACGTGACAGGGAACGTCTCATTAGACCAGCAGAGACAGAAACACAGCGTTGTTGCAGTCTTTTAAAGGCTCTCCTTCAAAACATGTTCAAATCTGGCAGCTCTCTGATTTGTGTAGTCATCAAGATCATTTGCAGGACATCTGCAGCCTCGTCTAAAGGTCTTTGTTTTGTTGCCCATCTTACTAAGTCTTTTTTTCTACTGCTCATATTTCAGTGTAAGGAATTATGACTTAAAGGACCATACCATCCATTTTGCATGCTTGAGCCTAATATATTCAATTTTCATACATGTTACATTACTGACAATCATTTCCCAAAGGATAAAACTGTATTTCAGCTTTCCTGATGTTTTGCAAAATCTCTTAATCTTTCAAAATCAAATAATCAAGTGATACATCCACCTTAAAAATCCATGTTTCTCCTGCTAATAGTTACACAGCCTTATGAAGTCACGGTCCTTTAAATTTTTCCATAAACGCAGGTCTTCTTTTGGGACTATATTCCCCGGTGGAGGCATACATTCACTCCACGCTTTTTATTGAGCTTAAACGCTAAAATTACATAACTTCTAAAAAAACCTGAATACACGTCTTGTTGGTGATGATGGATTACCTATCCCAAGAACGTTTACAGTATCAACAAGTTGATTTTAATAGCAGAATGAACTGAAA
The DNA here is from genome assembly GCA_014773175.1 of Lucifuga dentata. Classification (NCBI taxonomy): domain Eukaryota; kingdom Metazoa; phylum Chordata; class Actinopteri; order Ophidiiformes; family Bythitidae; genus Lucifuga; species Lucifuga dentata. The sequence continues at coordinate 78,531 of VXCM01002467.1, forward strand.
CCAATGGAGGTCTGGAAGGTAGGAAAAACATTTTTAATTCACCGTTCCAGTAGTATGCTTTGGGAAATGATTGTCAGTAACGTTACATGTATGAAAATTGAATATATTAGGCTCAAACATGCAAAATGGGTGGTATGGTCCTTTAACAAACAGTAGTTCTTATGTAATTATTATTTTTGAGTCATATCCACACCTGATTAGTACTTTAATGACAATATTCTGCTTGATGCAGTGAGGCTGTCAGTTTCCTCTAAAAATGTAATTTGATTATGTATTGGCATTAATCTGTCAAATATAATGGAAATTTGAATTTGAATTATGAACATTTCTTATTTAAAAGCAGAGTGAACAGCATACTGTAAATAGCAGGTTTCTATCATGACCAAATCGACAGTGTTTGGTCTTCTCATTATTCAACTTCTGGAAAGATTGGAGTCGATGTTCTGCTGATTCTTGGCTTTTCTTGAGGAGAATCCAAATGGCTTCCAAACATCAATTCAAGGAGCAGTTTTCTCAGCTCAGGGGTTTCTGTCGTGCTGCTGTCAGCAACGACGTGAGTGAGAAAAACCAGCTAACAGGCTTGTGGAAGAGACTGCAGGAATATCAGGAGACAAACAGTGACAGTGCTCAGTTTGTAAAAATAGAATAGAATCTACCAAAAATAACTTTTAGTGGATTTTAAGGGCAAATTTGGGGTCAAACATTAAACTAAAGGTGAATACAGAAAGCTTTTAACACATTTTAAACATGTTCATGACAGAGTGTTTGGTTAAAACCAACAACCAGCATGTTCTAGTATTTTGTTTTTGTGTCATTAAATGGAAAATGCCTTAAAATCCCTGCCCAAAAGTGTGATGGATATTAGTTATAAAACAAGAAAACACAAAAATCAACCAACTGAAGTTCTTCTCAAAGGATCAGCTATACAATAGATATCAACAAGGTGATTTTATTTTGAAAGTCCAGAACTGGCCCAGTATTTAAAAATACTGATTGAACCTGTGGCCTTTTGTCTCTGAAGTTGTAGAAATAGTTGATGGAAACGATGCTGCGCTGCCAAAAGGAAGGGCTCTGGAACGAGTTTGGTAGCCAGAGTAAACAAACGATTTGAATGGTATGCAAAGTTTTTTGTCCTGAAGGTGCAGGGTTCCGACGTGTTATGTAATTTCAAACCTGCAGGTGTGTTTATTGCAGTGCTAATCTGTTTTTGTTTTGGAAGAAGAACACACATGTAGCAATACTGGTACACGTGCACGCCCTGGTTGAATGCAACACAACGCTACAGATTATCCATTTCATTTCCACATCAGCTCATTGTCAGCGAATATCAGATGTGTCTGACCTAGTTGCCAGCGGCAACGTGGGAGATAACTCGATATTTTTCTAACAATGGAGCAAATTTGTCAGATAATACAGCCTGACTCTTTTTGATGTGAAGAGTTTTTCCTCAAGACCCAGTTTTGATTCTTATAAAATGATGCGGTTATGAACAATTGATGAAGCTAGAGTGTGTCGTTGTGCACGTTTTGTGCATGTGTATGTTTGTGTGTGGTTTGACTCACATCATCCTCCCTTGCCTCTGTATTGTGAGGAAACACACACAGCGATGTCTTTCTTATGACATTGCTTTTACTCAGACACATACACCTACCCAGACACACATGCACAAACTGTACATACCTATGGACTCCCTGTGTGACCAGAGATAAGTGTCAGGAAACCCCGTTTGGCTGCCAGACAGACATGTTTGCTCGCTCGCCGTTTGAACGCCGATGCTGATCTCACCTCAGGGCTCGTTTGTCTCCACAGGCTGTTTTCTCTTCACCCAGCGTTTCAGTTTGTGATGCTTCAGATGGATTATATTTACGCCTGACAATAAGATCAGTCTCCCCAGCACTTTTAGCTGATGATAACTTTTGAGTGGAAAACAAACTCAAAGTGCACAAATGAGGTAGAATTTGACAAAAGACAATGCGTGAACATTAATATAAAGAGGAATGGACAATTACAGCATCACCTCACCTTTCAATTTGATATGTATTTCTTTCTGGCCATTGTGTCAGATCACGAAGTTTCAATATCAGCATATTTTTTGGGTTTAAAATAGACTGGATTTCAGTTTCCATTGCTTAAACTCACATTGTTACACTTATCACATCCTCTGCATTTATGTCTTTTCATATTGACAGGCAGCACCTCATCTCCTGAGGTATTGTGCCGATTATTTTTGTCAAGAATGTCATCTACAGCGAAGTAACTGAGTGCATTTACTCCAGCACAGATGATAAAACAATGAAATAAGACATGACGGCTGTCTTTTGCAGGATCTCTTATGTAGGAGATTTAGGTTAAAAAAGAGTTTAGAAATGGGAATCCATCAGTGCTTGTTGAAACATTATTCACATTTGAAACAACTGCGATCTGTTAATTGGTTTCTTAATTGAATTTAAAATAATATAACACACTTACAGATACCACGATAGAAGATTTCATCCATGTTGTTCACCCCTCGTGTTTTGTATAAAGTGGATTATTCAGCCTTAACACAACCTGGACCATCTTTTAATTTAAAATGCTGACAGGTTAATGCTTAATTAAACACTCTGAAACTTCCTTTTACGCTTCAGGATGAGAATGTTTTTGCTTTTAATACTTTCATATTACCATGTTGGACATTCAACCACTCAGATGTTTTCAGGAAATAAACTGCAGTGAATTTGGATGACTTACTTTCAAATCACTTGAAGCTAACGGCAAAATGTGGCAGTCAGGCTTCAACAAGTTAAAGCTTTCCAGTCGTTTATTACATTTTTGTTTCTTCTTCTTCTTTCATCTGAGCCTCTCCCTCTGCCTCTTTCTGTCCATCTCTTGTCATTCTCAGCCTCTGTAAGCAGGATATCCGAAACCCTTAAAAAGTCTGAAAACATTTGAGAAAAAATAATCTTTTCCAACTGATAATAGAGCAAATTTGGCTGTGCAATAAGCTAGTAAGCTTTGTGTGTCTTTTTTTCCTCGCATGAATATCTTAACAGTGTCAGAATGCTTGCCATCATCAAATATAAATAGCATTTTTCTAGCAGCTTTTGTGGGTTTTTTTTTTTTTTTTTNGGTTTTTTTTTTTTTTTTGGTTTTGATACCCCTACATCACATTCTTTGCAGAAGTCTCACCACTTTGCGAGAGCTGTTTTTGAAGCTAAGTCCTCTCTCTCTCTCTCTCTCTCTCTCTCTCTCTCTCTCTCTCTCTCCTTTTTGAGGAAAACATTGGCTTGAGCTGTGGAAACTAGCACAGACGCTCTCTCTTTCCTCCTCTGGAGCTGTATGATAGCTCTAAAATCTCAGTTTAATCATGTTGTTTTATGCATTTCGCACAAACACACTCACACACACTCCTGCAGGGATTTGGTCATCACGCCACCACCTGCTAAAGACACTGAAGCCAAGCTGGATAACACGACAGGCAACAAGAAATTAAAAAGCAGTTTAAAGCTGCAGAAAAAAACGGTTAGGGTTAGCCTAACCTTAACGGTTCTGCTTCTAATAATCTCAGTTTGTTACTAGAAGAAACATACACATTCCTGGTTGTATTTTTGGTGCATTATTAGGACAGATGGAGATAAGCCAAGCCTTGGCTTTCCCTCGGCGGTTTGGTTTGAGGAACTGTGTTTATCCTCTCAGTAATCAGTGTAGTTAGATGGATGTGTTCCTCAGATAAGTGTTTCCCTTGATGAGGTCTTTACCTGACCGCAAACGGTTCATCTCTAAAGACATCTAAAGACCATAACCCCAAATTGCCTCCTTTTTTTGGGCTCCTCTGTATTTTTGGTCTCGCCCCAGGCCCCTGCGGCTTTGTTGTTTGTATGCTGGTCACCTTCTGCTCCTCGTGGCGACAGGGTTCATCCCGTCCCACAACTCTCGACTCGAGTGTCCTCGCCTNCCTTCTGCTCCTCGTGGCGACAGGGTTCATCCCGTCCCACAACTCTCGACTCGAGTGTCCTCGCCTGTTTTTGTTAATGAGAGGCCTGTGTGGGTGGAAGTGGGCTTGACATGCCTGTGGTGGAACTCCGAGGAATATTTTATAGACACAGAGGGAAGATCTTTAACTTGATTCTAAATAAGCTCAATTAAAACCTCGCTTCTCTCCAATTTATCAAAACAGCAGCAGACAGCAGAGGAGGTTGTTGAAGATTGATTTGAGTTTTGAGGCAGATCTAGATCTTTGTACTGGGATTTTTTTTTTTTTTTTTTTTTTTGGTTTTTGGTTTTTTACCTTCTTGAACATGTTAGATAGGACATTTGTTAACATTTTTGCTAAATTCAGACATTTATCCTGTGATGGACGTCAACAGGTGCAGATTAGCCCAGATATAGAAATTGATCCAGAGTTGCTGGATGGATGGTTGTTGCTAAATATATTAAGGCTGGGACAAAGATCACTTTTAGGGAATCATTGTGCGCTAACAAATAAGTCCAGAAACAACTATCACCAATATGTTGCTAAGCTGATGCTGATTCAGCAGCATAAAATGGTTTTGACATATTTTCAGCAGTTGGATGGATGGATATAGATCATGAACACAATGCAGCTGTTAAATGAATTTCATGATAATTTTTACAATATTTGATTTCGAGGTACTGTTAGTGAAAGTCTGGATATATATTGGCCAACAAAAGCTAAAACAGACTGTTGGTCTTGGCAGAGGTATGAACTCTCTGATATGCTCTCTGTATGAGCCTTATGAAGTCACGGTCCTTTAAATTTTTCCATAAACTCAGGTCTTCTTTTGGGACTATATTCCCTGGNATGAAGTCACGGTCCTTTAAATTTTTCCATAAACTCAGGTCTTCTTTTGGGACTATATTCCCTGGTGGCGGCATACATTCACTCCACGCTTTTTATTGAGCTTAAACACTAAAATTACATAACTTCTAAAAAAACCTGAATACACGTCTTGTTGGTGATGATGGATTACCTATCCCAAGAACGTTTACAGTATCAACAAGTTGATTTTAATAGCAGAATGAACTGAAACCAATGGAGGTCTGGAAGGTAGGAAAAACATTTTTAATTCACCGTTCCAGTAGTATGCTTTGGGAAATGATTGTCAGTAACGTTACATGTATGAAAATTGAATATATTAGGCTCAAACATGCAAAATGGGTGGTATGATCCTTTAATATTTTGTACAAAAGGTATCACAGACTCAGCAGATTTATAAAAAATGAAAATGCCGTTTAGTGATATCACCATTCTCATTTGTTGGATGGCAACAAATGAGAATGGTGTCCTTTATGATGTCCTTTAATGATGTCCTTTAAAGAGCAGTTCATGTGTCAGTTTTTTTTTGTGCACGGTCCTTCCAGTTTGTACATGACATGGATGACAATCAGAAACATATTTATCTCCACCAAGATTATGAACAGATTGGGATGAAACATGTTGGGAGGGTGGGGCATGGTGCAGTGTGGGACATCTTGCTGCTGTTTGTCTGACACTCCAGCAAATGTTGAAAAAAAGTCCTTCTTCTGTGTCTTTGTTTGCTTACTGAAAAAAAAAGCTTCACTTCATCTCACCTGAACAGAGAAAAACAGATGCATCATGTTTTTCTCTTCCTCCAATCTCCTTCTTTCCTTCCTGCCTTTTAAGCATTTCTTTCTTCACATCAAAGCACCAACATCTCTTTGTTACGTCCAGGATGCTTCAGCAAAACATGCAGAGGGAGCAGAATAACAGTCAGGAGCTTCCAGAGCTCCTACACATACCAAAACACAGAATTATGCTGTAATCTTTGAATACAATAGAGGGCTTCCACGCTGCTTTTTTTTTTTGTTTTGGCGGATGTTGTCGGCTATGCATGCGGCGATGAGCAAACCCTGTAATTTCCCTGCAACAAAAAAACAAAGCTTGAAATTTACTCTGCATCTGTTTGCACCAACTCCTGGGGATTGGGGGAGAGAGAGAGAGAGAGAGAGAGAGTNCTCTGCATCTGTTTGCACCAACTCCTGGGGATTGGGGGAGAGAGAGAGAGAGAGAGAGAGAGTCAGCATGCTGGTAATTGAATTGATCCTCATGTCGAAGTCAGCCTCCCTGCTACTTTTCTTCCAGAGTGAAGGAGGGAGGGAAAGAGGAGGAGAGAAAGGAGAGTCAACAGTTTGCGAGATGCATGGTGAGAGAAAGTGAGCGTAGGATAGTGTGGTGGGCATACTATGTGAAGAATGCCAGCTCGTGTTGTAACTAGAACTCCTGAAAGGCCCCGTTCTTTCCATACCATCAGGACACTTTAGACCCCATTTTGGCAACTTGCCCAACACTCAATCCTCTGTCTGTCTTACTGTCATTCTGTCTTTTTTTTTTTTTTTTTTTTTNTTTTTTTTTTTTTTTTTTGTGCCTTCCAGTGCTTGTTTTTGACTCTGCAGCTACTCTGTCTGGGCCAGCATGCAAAGCTGATGCATGTTTGATTTTTTTGAAAAATCCATCACATATAGAATAAGACGGCACCCAGTTTTAGCACGTTAGCATTTGGCAAAGAGTTTTACCCAAAGAACAGCGTAAATGTGAATGTTTGCATTTCTGGGCTATGGAATGGAGGACATTCAGTTTGTAACAGGGTTCCCATTGGTCCTGGACTTCCTGGAATATCGTGGAATTTTTAGAGTTGTGTTCTACATGTGGACAGTCTGTGTGTTTTGATTGATTCTATGGAGAAGTAAAGAAAATCATTGAATTTAGAATGAAATCTGGTCACATTAAGGGATCACAGCAGAATGATTTTTTTTTACTTTTGTCACTTTAATTGCATTTGATGGAGGGTCTCATTTTGTGTTTTTCACAGAAAATGAAACCACAGTGAAAGTCTGAATAATTTTTGAACTGAAAGACAACGTTAATAAGCCAGAAAGAAAATTGTGAATGGACGAAAAAAGTCTAAAGAAATACCACAAATTCACCAATTGCTTCAAATTCTCTATTCTTTGGACACCTTTTCATTCCATGCTGCATTTATTTCATATTTATTTACTGTAGTTTCTCATACTTCATATTATACATATTTATGAGCAAGTCTTTTAGTACCACTTTCTTTTGTAGAACCTCTTAATGTCATAATCAACGTTTCTTTTCTATACATTTCTACTTAACATACATGTTTCAACTATTGTAATTTTCTTTTGCTATAAATCATAGCCTTTAAAGGACCATACTGGCCATTTTGCATGTTTGAGCCTAATATATTCAATTTTCATACACTTTTTCATAAGCTTCTGACAATCATTTCCAAAGCATACTACTGGAATGGTGAATTAAAAATGTTTTTCCTTCCTTCCAGACCTCCATTGGTTTCAGTTCATTCTGCTATTAAAATCAACTTGTTGATACTGTAAACGTTCTTGGGATAGGTAATCCATCATCACCAACAAGACGTGTATTCAGGTTTTTTTAGAAGTTATGTAATTTTAGTGTTTAAGCTCAATAAAAAGCGTGGAGTGAATGTATGCCTCCACCGGGGAATATAGTCCCAAAAGAAGACCTGCGTTTATGGAAAAATTTAAAGGACCGTGACTTCATAAGGCTGTGTAACTATTAGCAGAAGAAACATGGATTTTTAAGGTGGGTGTATCGCTTGAATATTTGATTTTGAAAGATTAATAGATTTAGCAAAATATCAGGAAAGCTGAAATACAGTTTTATCGTTTTATCGCTTTGGGAAATTATTATAACATGTATGAAAATTTAATATATTAGGCTCGATCATGTATGATCGCTGGTATGGTCCTTTAACATTACCATAACCGTTATCCCTCTCTGCATTTACCAATATTTAATAGTCATACTTAAGATGTAGAACCACATTTTCCACAGTATTTCATATTTGTTGTTACATTTCCATTGGGTGATGATTCTTTGGTTTCGTTAGCATTGGTTAATAGTTATATCATGGTTGTGTTCTTAACGCACTGCTAACTCTCTACGTTTCTTTTTTTCCGCATGTCTCATGACACACACACACACACACACACACACACACACACACACACTCTCTCTCTCTTATGTGATTTTCCACACCTTAGTGGGAGAAAACAGCAATGAGATTGAGAGCAATGAATGGCTCTGTATTGGGAGGCCTTGGCAGATTGGTTTCTGTGTGGGCCGGTGGACACTGCTGCTATACAGTAGCTCTGTCCTCCGTAGGACGTCCAGGGGTATTTAGCTGAGCCAGGCCAATTTTCAGTCCTCATTAGAGGCTGGAGATGGATGTAGGAGATGGAGAAAGATGTAGATGGTTTTAGAAGATGCATTGTGTAGGTTTAGCTTGTTATGGGCCTAATATAGAATAAAGCTTTAATGGGTCAGCCGAGCAGCGGGACCTTTGGACAGATTTCAAGAATGGTTGGAGCTTTAGAAAAGAGGGTTGTGCTGTTAAATCAGAGAAAGTTGTCATGATAAACAAATTTTGATTTTTCGTTACTACAATACCTAGAAAAGCCAGAGTTTTATGTTTGACACGAATGGCTTTATGGCAGTGTCTAAACATGTTTTTTGATGCTAAACTGTATTATTTCAGCCCCAGGATCAGTTTGTCAACCTCCTTAAAGATCTGGGATTTATTTCTAGACATGTCAGCAGTTTTATGCTGTATCTCTACTAAAACTGTTGAGCCCATTTATCCATCTTCTTTCTCTTATTCTTTATTTCCTCCAATCTGCATCTTTTCACTCTTTTGAAGCAACATTAAACAGAAAAAAGAAAAAATGTGAAATTTCTTTTTCTACAGTATTTTTTGGTCATATGGAGCACGTTGTTGTTATTGTGACAACAGGAGTAAAAGCAGGAAAGCAGTGAAAGAGTGTAGTTAGTGTGGTAAATTCCGTCATGGAGAACAGAGGGAATGAGTAAGACATGGGACAAGTAGCCGTCTGTCTGCTGCAAGGTGAGTAAAAAAGAAAACGTGTTCATTCTTGCAAACTGCAATGAGTTATTCTGTCTTTGCTCTGTAAAAGAAAAGAGCTAAATCCTGGAATGCTTGTACTTTGCAGCCGTCACTCTCAGCTCCAAACAGCTGGGATAAGATAAGAGCAGAAACAAGGTGGAATAGTTCATTTGTTTATGAATCATTTGGCTGCCACGAGGGTGTCAAGACGCGTGCGGAGGGACGGGCGAGGCAGCAGAAGGCGAAGAAAGCTCTCCTTCCTGTCAGGTTGTTTGAAGGAAGGAGTGATGAGCTGCAGGAAAAAGCCTCTCCCTGCTGTGAAAACATAACGAGAGTTCTGCAAAGACAGAGGGATTTCTGATGAAAGATAAATATGTCGCCAAATTCTAATGATCTTATTCCATTCCCTCCCCCTCCTTCTTTTTCCTTTTTTTTTTTTTATCAGAGTTGCTGGGTTCCACTAAGAGACTGAACATCAACTACCAAGACTCAGATGGGTAAGAGGAGTGTGTGTGTGTGTGTGAGTCAGAGAGAGTGTGTTTACTCAAAGGAAGGCAATAGAATCACTCTGCATCACCATGTCTTGATTGACGTGCCGCTTTGTCAGGATGGAAAATATGTATGCCTTATCTGTGGTTGTCTCTTGTTATTTTTGTCTTCACACACTGACTTATAACACAAACACACACACACATTCACACATTTCTGTATTGTGCCCTCCAGAGTTACTCTTAAGGCTTCATCCAACCCTTCCTGTCTGACGTGTCGGGAGACAAGCTTTTGTAGTTTTTCAGAATGCCCACACTAGAAGGTGAGATGAAAAGCCCATCATAGAGAGCGAAGGGTGTCTGTGTGTGTTTGATTTTGTAATCTCCACAACATTAATCATACAAATGAAAATGGACACACACTTCCACATTAGAAGAGAGGAGGAGTTAGTAACAGGAATTATGTCGTCTTTGTTTCACTTTCATTTCTCTTTTGCCAGAGAGCAATGAAAACCTCTCCACTTTCACACCTGACCACATTCGACCAATCGCTGCATGGAGCAGACATGCTTGCATAGCGGCAGAATCAGAAAGTTACAGGTTCTGTTGAAGCAGACCGCCTTGATTTGACAGGTGGAGCAGTAGTTTCCTCCACCTTCCGACTCTCTGACAGGTATTTTGGAGGAAGCCTGCTGCAGCCTTTAGGACTTTACAGAGGCTGAGGGTGTGCATCCCATAATATCTTCACTTATGCTACTCAGAGAACCGGGGTTACTCAACCTATTGTTTTTTTGGTTAGGATTTTTTAATGATTTTTTTTTTTTTTTTTTTTTTTTTTTGACAATTCAAGGTGTGCTCTCCTACTAGCAAAGTAAAAACTTTATTTAAATACTTAACTTCAAATACCTTGACTATTTGGGAGACATGGGAGTTGCTTCAATTTCTATGCAAGGACACATATTTTTTCTAAAATGTTTAGTCTCCCTGCAACCTTTTATCCATTCTTCTTTATTTTTTATTTTTTTTGTGAGAGTTATCAAAGCAGGCCATCTGAAATACAAAGGGTCCCCTCCAGCAGCAGCTATTGTGTGTGTGTTTGTGCGTGTGTGTGAGAGAGAGAATTTGTGAGTATGCTTTAGCCTACGTGCCACATATGTGTGTGTTGACATGAACGTGCAGCATGTGTCTACATGCAGGGTGGGAGGTGACACATAATAGGGGTGTTGAAATTAAAAGTGTCCATCCATGAGAGTGCGAGTGTGTGTGTGTGTGAATAGTGCAGAGGAGGCAGTAACATGAGATATATGAGAGGAGTGCAGAGGGAATGAAGATGAGAGAGGAAGGTGAGCAAACAGCCACTAGTCACAGAGTCAACAGAGAGAGAGAGAGAGAGAAAATCAGACAGCCTTTTTAGTCCGTTCAGCAAACATGAGAGACAGGATGGTGGAGTCGAGATGGATAGAATTTGGAAAGCGGCGATAACAGGTGACTCAGAACTTGGATGAGGTTCAATCAGAGAGTAGAGAATAAATGAATAGTGTATGGCTGTGGAGAACGGAGACCGAAACAATAAGATAAACCACTTCACAGTCTGCAGATTTCTGCAGTATGACAGACACAGACAGTCTGTCATGTCCGTCTCTAAGATAAGATAAGATGAACTTTATTAATCCCACACTGGGGAAATTTACGTGTTACAACAGCTTTAGATTCAGAGGGAAACAAATGATAAAAATATAAAGTAGAGAAAATACATAAATATAAAAGGACATTCAAAAACTATAAATACACTGTGTGCATCAGTGAAGTATAAAAAAGTATAAAAACACTATACGTATACATTAATGAAACTTAAATTAGATTATTTAAATATTTAAATTATTAATTATTATATGTAAGGTTTAAATTAGACTAGACTAGTTTGGAGAACTCTGATTTTACTACACACATAATAGCTCCATGGGCTTTAGAGACTCGTATCAAGTTCCCGATCGAGCCCAGGCTCTGTAAGAAAACAAGGAACAAAAAAAAACAAAAAAAACAAGGAAAAAAAAAAAAGAAGAAGGAACAACGTCCTTAAAAAAAGCTTGCACTCACAGATAGGCTCATTGAGTAGAGGCCAGAGCCGAGAGAGCCACGAGACTAGTGAGAGCCGGTGTAGCAGGCCAGATTAAGCTCCCACCAGACTATACCCCACTAGTCCAGATTACCCCTTGTGTTTTTCATATTTAAATGTCCAGAGTTTCTTTCCATCATAATTTAAAAAATAACATGTCACTGCAACATAGACCTTTTTGATAAATTATAAGGTTGTGTCATCAGGGTTAGGGTTAGGGTGTGAAAGTCTGAAATAAAACCAAAAATTTATGTATCCTTGATTGTTGTGTGTCTGAGTGTGGGGTATAATCTGGCCTTGGGGGGGTATGAAATAGCCTATATAACACCCCAGGGTATAAACTGGACTAGCCCAGAATATACCTGAGGTATAAAACAGGCTAGCCCACNCACCCCAGGGTATAAACTGGACTAGCCCAGAATATACCTGAGGTATAAAACAGGCTAGCCCACTTTAACCCTGGGGATAGTCTGGGCAGGGGGGATATCTTGGGCTGTTACACCGGGAGAGCCAAAAGGTCCAAGAGAAATCGCTATTGTTTGAGTGGGAGAAGAATGAACGACGGAGTTTGCCAGAAGGGATTAAGAGATTAAGGCCTGCTAGTTAAGATTTCGGCTCAGTTTGTCTCTCAGCATATTGAAACTAAAAGGAAGCGACCCTATGACCCATTATAATGGTTACACAAGATAACTCTAACAGCAGGCGACAAATGGATGGAAGTACGGAGGTGTGCGGATCCCAAACATGAACCGGTCTTTCTCATAGGACGATCGGACTGAGAATCGAACTTTCCATGTCTGGTAGCTTCTGCCTGCTGTCCAGCTACAACGCTGCTGATGTGTTTTCTCAGACAGTCACCTCAACACACGCTCCGTAGCCTGAAGTGAAAGTGAAACGCAGCGCCAGGAATTTATGCCTTCAATTTCTTCCTCTGTGGAATATACGGCGACCTGACAGACACCCAGGGACAAACACACACACACATATTTCATTTTTAAAGCTTTGATGAGAGTACACACACATGCACAATTCTTATGTCAGCCTGCAGTTTTGATGGAAGGACACTCACATGCATAAGCATACATTGCTTCTTATCGTCACGTGTAGTGATGCGTATACACACACCTACAGAAATATATTCCTACACACACACACACACACACACACACACACACACACACACACACACACACACACACACAAAGTTGTCTTCTTAGTCTGAAGTTTTGATGGGGATGCACACTCATAAATTCTTATCTCAGCCTGCAGTTGAAATGGGAGCACACACACACACACACACACCTCATCTCAGCCTGAAGTTTTGAAAAGGGCTCACCTGCCATAAAGCCATCAGCAAGATTTATAACCCCTCTCATCTCCTTGTCTCTTCCACTTCACGCTCCGCCTTGATCCTGGCTCTTCCCTCTTTTCTTTCTGTGGCAGCTTCTCAGCGCTGCACCACGCCGCCCTGACGGGGACCACAGAGCTGCTGTCTCTGCTGCTGGAGGCCCAGGCCACCGTGGATATCAAGGACATCAACGGTATCAAGATGTCAGGACAGCTTTACCAGCTACACCAGGAAACATCACAGCTAATAGTTGAATAGAAGCCATAACAGCCGTATATCTTTATGACATGCTAAACTGGAAGGAAGTTTGACTCATGAATTCATGAGTTTTACGGCCTTTCTTTGAAGCCTCTAAATCCAAATTTGTGAAATGAGGTGGAGTCTGTCTCTAGAAATTGACATATTTACTCAACATTTTTGCTGATTTCTTTAAAAAAAGTTAGGCAGTTTGGGTTTTTTTTTTTTTAGTTGACAGGTTTCTCATTAAATTTAACAGAAATTTAGGCCATTGTGAAATAGCTGATTAGGTTTTCTAGATCTGGGTTCAGCAACACTTCCACATGGTCATACATTTTGATTTCTTGATCTTATGACTCAAGACTCCTGAACCTTGTGCAGATATACATTGTTTTGTTTCCTGCGTTCTTTGATTTGAGATGTGTCAACACAGTTCATAACCATTTCTGCATAAACAGATTTTATGCTATTTTGAATTCTTTGCAAAACAGTTTTTCAACACTTATCCTATGAATTTCATCAATTTTTTTCATTAAATTTCTTGCCTATATTTTTTTTTAATTTGAGTCCAAAAAAGTTATTTATTTGTATGTTGTTTTTTTTTTAAATCTATAACTTTTTCATTCCTGGCTGCTTAAAGGACCATACCACCCATTTTGCATGTTTGAGCCTAATATATTCAATTTTCATACATGTAACATTACTGACAATCATTTCCCAAAGCATACTACTGGAATGGTGAATTAAAAATGTTTTTCCTACCTTCCAGACCTCCATTGGTTTCAGTTCATTCTGCTATTAAAATCAACTTGTTGATACTGTAAATGTTCTTGGGATAGGTAATCCATCATCACCAACAAGACGTGTATTCAGGTTTTTTTTTAGAAGTTATGTAATTTTTAGCATTTAAGTGCAATAAAAAAGCGTGGAGTGAATGTATGCTTCCACCGGGGAATATAGTCCCAAAAGAAGACCTGCGTTTATTGAAATATTTAAAGGACTATGACTTCATAAGGCTGTGTAACTATTAGCAGAAGAAGCATGGATTTTTAAGGTGGGTGTATCACTTGAATATTTGATTTTGAAAGATTAAGAGATTTAGCAAAATATCAGGAAAGCTGAAATACGGTTTTATGCTTTGGGAAATGATTGTCAGTAACGTAACATGTATGAAAATTGAATATATCAGGCTCAAACATGCAAAATGGGTGGTATGGTCCTTTAAGTCTTATTGTGGGTATTTTTCATAACCTGAAATAGCTTCTGAATGCAATTGCAAGGAAATTTAAATGACTCATGCATTATGATCTACAAACAATCCTGCAAAAGTATTGGTGATTTTACAGCAAGCTAAATGTAAATGGACATAACTTAGTGTGAGATTGATTTACTTGAAATTTTATAAAAATTATTTATCATTATATTCACTGTTAATATTTCCTGGCAGGATTTAGGCACTCTCTAATCAATCCAGTATGATCATTATAAGTGTTTTGATGCTGATCCAGATGCATATTTATAACGTTTGAGATCTTACAAATATTGGTCAGGACACATCCCTATCGTTCATACACCTTTATTGTTTATCTTAATATTCAGTAACAGGTCGTCATTGTAATTGATCCTTCCGTCCTGCTTCTTTCTAGGCATGCGTCCCCTCCACTATGCAGCATGGCAGGGCAAAGCCGACTCCGTCTTATTGCTGCTGAGAGCCGGCGCTTCGGTCAACTCAGCTTCCCACGACGGACAGATACCGCTGCATCTCTCTGCTCAGTATGGACATTATGAAGTGGTGAGTACATCCACACACACGCACACACACACACACACACACACACGTCAAAGACACGTCAAACCCCCGAAGGCAAAGTTCCAAGGGACTACCTGTCCTCCCGTTTCAGTGAAATCCAACTCCTTTGTGTGTCCTCCTGTATTGTCCAACAACAATACCGCTAATACCATTAATATCATGACACAGGGTTTTCACAAGAGTCTCAAGGCTCTGAACACACACATTCCTTTCCTGTAGCCTCAACTGTTCTGTTTCAGGAATGTGTTAATGGTTAGTTACTCGTATCACAGACACGCATTTGCACACACACACAGACACACACACACACACACACACACACACACACACTTCAACTTGTCATGTAACCCATACTGAGCCCTGCTGTGTTCCCTTTCTCCTCTCAGATGCAGTGACCTCTTTAGTCCAACCATCAAACACACCACACACACACACACCTCAGAGGCAGCAACAGAGCTATCGATGCTCTTTTTTTTTTCCCTCTCTCTCAGTCTGAGATGTTACTGCAGCACCAGTCGAACCCCTGCCTGACGAACAAGGTGAAGAAGACGCCTCTAGATCTGGCCTGTGAGTTTGGCAGACTAAAGGTGTGTGATTTGTTTGGAAAATTTAGATGTTGACCAGTCGGTTTGGTCACCTCTAACACAACTGCTATAATAAAAATGTGTTTTTATTATAGAATTAAAATGATCACTATCATCCTGTTTTCATCACTGGGATCACAAAAATATCTCTATTTGTCTCTCATATCAGAATCATGTAGTGAATGTGTGTGTGCGTGCCTGTGTGTGTGTGTGTGTGGACAGCACTTTAGCTTTCCCAGCTCTTCATTTTGTCATTTATTTCATTCACATTTCAGTCCTCTTTTTTTCAACTCTGTCAATCAAGTCTTGAAAAAAAAACGTAATTGTCACAATAACTTGTGGGTCACCACTGTTTGTAGCTTAGATGAACTGACAGCTAAAATAATCTGATGATTATGAGCTAAAATGAGCTAAAATAATCTGATTTTAAAAAAAGGCTTTATTGGCTCATAACACAGTAAAGTTAAAGGGAAATCGCAGTGTGTAGCTTGTCTGCTAACCACGTCTTACCATGTCTTTTAAATTTTCCTATATATGGTCTGAATTTGCAGTTTTCAGAAGAATGGAAACCTTTGGTCTACTACTTGTGGTGTGTGTCTGTCTGTCTATCTGTTTAATCTTGAATATTTTAAGACACCTGCTCGTATTGGATAAGCCTCTATGTGCTTTCTTGACCCTATACACACACACACACCTATACACACACACCATATACAGGCACCGTACAGTACACAATAACTCTGACTCATCGCTCGTTTTCCTGTCCTTGGGTTTCTGCAGGTAGCCCAGTTGCTGCTGAGCAGTAACATGGTGGCGGCTCTGTTGGAGGGAGGTGGAGGTGGGGGGCGGGACGGCCTGGACGCCCCGTGCACCACCCCCCTCCACCTGGCAGCCAGGAACGGACACAAAGACATCATCAGGTAAGATCAGCGGGACGAGCACAGCTGGAATGAAGTCAAGTGAGATCCTGTAGTGTGCATGGTAATACTACTATGATTTTACAACATCAAAAAAACTACTACTACTACTACTACTACTATCACTATTACTACTTCTGCTACTACTATTTCTACTGCCATTACAACAGCTGCTGCTACTGCTACTATTATTATAATTACCATTACCACAACTAATACTACAATTTTACCAACATGAAGTCAAAACTACTACTTCAGTGCTACTACCACATCCTGCTACAACACTACTACCACTACTAGTATTAATGCAGTGTTATCTGCTGCTACTACTGCTAATCATAATAATAGTACTGATACTACTACTACAATCATTGCTACTGCTTTTACTATCAGTGCCATTGCTGTTGCTACCACTGATACTACTTTTATTAGCACCACCACAATACTACTACTACTACTACTACTACTACTACTACTACTACCACCACCACCACCACCACAGCTGCTAGACCTTCTACTGCTACAATTAGTGTTATTGCTGCTGTTACCATTGCTAGTACTGCTACTTCCTTCTACTTCACTGCTGCAGCATGCAGCGTATCCACGCAGACAGCTGCTGACACATCTGGAACTGACCGCTATAGAATGCATCTGAATTTTTACTCAGTAATCATTTCTCCTCAGATAGCTCCAGAAAGCAAAGCTGAGAAGTTAATGATGTGGCTCCATCTACATCTTCAATAAGAAAACATTACACTGTGGTGTTATTCAAAACCAACAACTTTTCAGCTGCCCTGGTGTGTGTGTGTGTGTGTGTGTTTTATGCCAGCACATCTGTATTCAGCCAAGCAGCTCCACCCTGCTTTTCAGACATGCTTGTTAATGATTCCCATCCTCCCTAAATCACAGGATCCCTCTTGCAAAAGCTTTCCATCCTCCGCTCTCCACTCCTGACCTGGAATGTGGAATCGTAAACACCGAGAACGAGGCGAGGCTCCTGCACAAACAGAAATCAAACATTCTCCGCATTAGCAGGAGAGTTTATTCAGAGTTTACTCAGCAGAATTTTGCTGTGAACTGCGACTAAGGGATTGACTAAGGGATTGACTAAGGGATTGACGTCTTTTCTAAAGCTCCCATGCTTCTGCTGCAGATATCTTAGAGTATCAACACTTTCTGTGTTTGGCATAGCTCTGCTGCTGGTTAGCACAGGTGTTTCAGACAAATCCCACCTGTAGATTGTGGTTTCTCTAAGAACAGCTTCCCTAATACATTCTCATATAATCTTTATATTTAATCTGCAGTTATTCTCCATATGCAATAAAACACATTGAGACTAAACTAGCTGCTTATCAGTAGGACAGAGAAGAAAATGTCAAGCTTTCAGTTGGTTTGCAGACATTCAGCCTTCTTTTCCCATAACACAGCTGAACATTTCATCTGTCTGTCCAAACCACTGTGGTTCAAACCCACTTGGCGTGATTTTATCAAGTCACGAGTGTTTATCGGCACATTTCACAACAAGCCCTGCATGTCTGAAGTTCCTACAGTAAACCTGCTGCTCCAAGATCAGCACAAAGCCTGGGCTTCCATTCAGCTTTGCATATACGTAAAGCTAAATGGAAATGGCACTTCCACTTTCTGCAGTAATGCAAAAAGCTTTGATGCTTTTTTGAGGTGGGAAACAATAATACAATAAACAGCAACAGAAACATAATTGTTTTATGTGTTCCAGCCAAATCAATGGTTCATTCTTATCACACAGCAGTTGAAAAGGGCTTTTGAAGTTTCTGAAAATCCATCACAACTATTCAGCGACATTATATACAATGTTGTTTCTCATGTTTAAAGGACCATACCACCATTTGCATGTTTGAGCCTAATATATTAAATTTTCATACATGTTATGTTCCTGACAATCATTTCCCAAAGCATACTACTGGAACGGTGAATTAAAA
>VXCM01002468.1:0-71635 GCA_014773175.1 Lucifuga dentata
TTGAGAAGGACTATCTGATTCGGCTGTCATGTCTGCTCCTGAGTCCTCTACCTGCCACCTGACAGTCGATGTGGAGGAGCAGTGGCTCTACTCCGAGTCCCTCCCGGATGTTTGAGCTTCTCACCCTGTCCCTGAGAGTGAGCCCAGACACCCTACTGAGGAACCTCATTTCTGCTGCTTGTATCCGCGATCTTGTCCTTTGGGTCATTACCCAGAGCTCATGGCCATAGGTGAGGATAGGAACATAGATTGCTTGGTAAATTGTGAGCCTCGCCTTCTGGCTCGGCTCCCTCTTCACCACGACAGTCCGGTACAGCATCCGTAGGACATCGGACGCTGCACCAATCCGTCTATCAATCTCACGCTCCATCCTACCCTCACTCGTGAACAAGACCCCAAGATACTTAAATTCTCCTCCGTCTGGGGTAGTGACTCCCCTCTAACCTGGAGGAACAGTCCACCTTTTTCCTGCAGAGCACCATGGTCTCAGACTTGGAGGTGCTGATTCTCATCCCAGTCACTTCACACTCAGCCTCAAACCTGATCAGTGCACATCGAAGGTCACTGTCTGATGAAGCCAGCAGAACCACATCATCTGCAAAAAGCAGAGATGCAATTCTGAGGTCACCAAACTGGAGACTCTCCAGCCCCTGACTTGAAATCCTGTCCATGAAAATCACAAACAGGATTGCTGAACAGGCAGCCGATTTTGGATCCATGATGGAGGATTTATTTGTGTTTCTCTCACAATCGCTGTCTTTAGCCCATAATCATGCAGTGTGTCAGAGGTGTAAATGTCCAACCTGCAGGTTCTCTTAACTTGACTGACAGCCGATGTCTTTTATTTTCCTGAAGGATAAACCTGCTCATCATCATCATCATCATTATCATCATCATCATCATCATCTTCATCATCAGTGTAAATGTTGAGGGCCACATGGTTTTTTTGATGCTTTGACAGGTGAGTATTATTTGGAGCTGCAGAGTTCTGGCTGGATAGCGAGTTGAGACTGCAGCGATTTGATTGACGTTCAGGTGTGTTTATTGCAGACGGTTTTCCACAGGGAGTGTCTGAGAGCGGAGGGTTATATATGTTTAATGAATCTACACTCACACAGAATATTCCTCGCTTGTGTGGGAGATTAAGACATCTCATGACACCTGTCAGTCACATAAAATGCTGTTTACAGTAAGATAAACAAATCTGCCGTGCAGATATAATATGCACTAATATCTCTCTCGCTGCGGTGATGAAATCCTTCAGTCGCTGACAGCGAGTTTTGTAGCCATGAGCTTTTTAAAAATGGAACAAACTCACAAGCAGTGCAGCCATTAATGAGCTTTGCACCGTGTTGCTGCTGCTGTCATTTCAATGCCAGTTTCCATCTCAGTTTCTTCTTCATATCTCCGTATTTTCGCCTTTCATTCCCACACAAAGCAGCTAATCACTGCCCCTCACTTCCTGTTACTACTAAATAAACACTCGCCATTGAGCGAGACTCAGCGGCCGAAGATATTAGAGCATAATAGTGAAAATATTTCTGTGGTTGTATAAGCTGCTGTTTGCTGTTTGTTGGAGTGGCAGTGGGGCTTCAGATAAAGCCTTAATCTGGATCAGTGGTAATTATGCTAGCTCACAGGCTGTGAGAAGTTTCTCATTATGACAAGTGATTTGATTCTGATGCGCCTTTTGAGTCCTCCTCGTCAGAAACACAAGAGGAGCTCCGCGCTTCTAGATTAGGTTTAAAGCTCCAATTATGCAGTGAAATATTCAAATCCTAGTCTGCGGTGATTTAGGAGTTCATTGCTGGGTTAGCGGAGATATCTGCAAGAGGGAGAGAGAGAGAGAGAGAGAGAGAGAGAGGGCCGAGTCGCACAATGAATAACACTTTATTGACAGTGATGGTGATGAAAAACAACCCTGGCAGTTAAAAGACAAAATAAAACATTAGGACTTGGCGGCCCTCAGCTCATGGCGGTGTCTCCTGTGCAGTACACGGCTCAGCCTGGAGACATAAGCCACATCGCAGCTGCACTCCACCGCCACTATTTGTCACAGGTGCTCGCTGCTTTTGCCGCTTTCCTCTTCACGCACCTGCACACACGAGCTCGCTGCTACACCGCCAGCTTATTTCCTACCATTGCGACTTGTCTAATTTGTTTGGATAAATGTTCTGAAATGAAATTAGAATTCTCTGCCAACTTCCTTGTTTCACTCTTATTGAATTATGGGACGCATGTAATTGACTGAGATTGCGGGGGTGGGTGGGGCGGTGGGGGTAGGGTAAGGGACCAGTGCGAATTATCTCACCCTCCTCCTTTCTCAATTCTCCCATCGCCGCCCCCCCACCCAGAGGGAAGAACAAGATAAGTTGCTTTAATATCACCACTAACCCCCAACATATGTGCAAAACTCTCTCTCTCTCTCTCTCTCTCTCTCTCTCTCTCACTCACACACACACACACACACACACACACACACACACATCTTGGCACTCCTTTCCATCAAAAGGGACGTCAATCAGTAGAATGTGCGTCCGTAGTGCTGTTGTGTCGACTGCAGCTCGTTGTCTGTGATTTAAGTGCAGCTCTAATGTGCTTCTCACTTAACCCCAGATCATATTTAATGATCTCTCTCTCTCTCTCTCTCTCCCTCTCTCTCTCTTTCTCCCCCTCCCCCCCTCTCAATTCAATTCAATTCAATTCAAAGCCTTTCTTGGCATGGAAGTTTCAAAAAAAGAACAATTTTGCCAAAGCACCGAAGTACAAATTCATAAAATATTTGGACAATACAATATACAAAGCAGTAATAAACACAAAATAGGTAAAATACAGTGTGTAACAGATTCAAAATGGTCCAAATGTGTGTGTGTGTGCTGACGAAGGGCTGATGTTTAAGGGAGAATGAAGGGTGCAATATGGCCTTTTTGGGTCAAAACTCCCTAATTACATTTCAACATGGTGTTATGTCAGATAATGATGTCATATTGAATGATGTTTTCATAACATGTCCATCAGTTTGTGACATGCAGTCACATGTTGAGTGGCTAAACATGCTGCATGTCACTAAAAGAATCTTTAGCTTCTCACTGTCATGTAGCTCAGTGAAGTTTGGTATGAACACATTAATGATATGTTTATATTTGTCACATTTTAAGAGGAAGTGCATCTCTGTCATTACCACAGACTCTGTCCTCTGGTGGCAGCAGGACTTCCTGTCCTGTCTCGATGGCCAGACTGTGATCACTGAGTCTGGACCTGGTCAGGATCTGTCTCTGCTTCATGTCTCTGACAGTAAAGAGATACTCTGCTAGTTTATATTCATGGTTTAGGGTCAGATAGCTTTGGTTTTTGATTGGTCCAGGGTTTTAGATAGGCGTCTTTTGTTGATGTAATAATTTGCTTTACTCTGCTGGTCTGAGGTTGAACAGGATTGGGTGTCATTTGTTCAGTAAGTCTCAGGACTAGCTGGTAGAAGGGACTCTTTTGGGGTTCAGTTCCTAGGTTCCTGAAATCTCAGTGTGTCTTGGGGCTCTACTTGAGGTGCAGCCAAAATTTAAGAGCTCCTTTTTTAATATTAATAATCAGCAGGTAGCAGCCTAATTCTGCCCTGCATGCATTGCTTGGTGTTTTTCTTTGGACGTTTAATATGGACCTACAAAATTCTGCATGCAGGCTGGATTTACACTACAAGTCTTGATGCTCAATTCAGATTTTCTGCCTATATCCGATTTTTTTGTTCAGCGTATTTACATTTTCTTTTTTAAGCGGCTCATATCTGATACCTGTATCTACACACTTTTACCTGTAGCAGCACAGATGCAGCTGCATGTGCGCACATTTCTGAGATGCATGTAAACAAAACGCTTCAGTGGATGAAAGAACTATTTAAAAATATAATCAGAAGGTTAACTTTAACATCTGATATGTTGTGTGAGCGTTTATCTTTCCCATCAGGACACGTATTTCCATGGAGACACATATTTTCACGATCATGGAGGAGAAGCGGATGGAGTTTTGCTGTAACTGGAGCCTGTTATCACACACCAACACGTCTGTTTGACATAAATGCACATCAGTGTGTCTGATATATGTAGCATGTCCTCCATTTCTGTTTACAGAGAGCATCATCATATTGATGCTTATATCATCCATATGCAGATAAAATAGAACATGACGTAGGAGTCAGAATGGGAAGGAAATTCCCATTTCTGTCTGTGTATTTAGACAGCAGTCACATTGGTGGATATCTGATACGTATCCGATTTATTTCCACATATACAAGTGGCCCAAATCAGATCTGGGCATATTCGATTTCATATGGCTTTTTACATTTACATCTTCAGGAAGCGTGTCTGATACGTGTCGCATGTGAGCAAAAAATCGGAATCAGGTCACATGTGCGTGGTCGTGTAAATCCAGCCTATGAGATGCTGGTCCCATCTAGTGTAGATGACTCTTTGCTTCTTTGCTTCTCTCTCTCTCTCTCTCTCTCTCTCTCTCTCTCTCTCTCTCTCTCTCTCCCTCCTTCCTATGTCTATCGGGTGGTCACATGATAAGTAGCTCCTTGTGTTGGTGTCCGGCAGCATTAGCAGCAGCATTAGCAGCATTAGCAGCAGCATTAGCAGCCTGAGGGGATTGATGGCTGTGGATTGGGGGGTCTTGCTGTCGGTCTTGGCAGGCGGTTGAATGGGCCGTTTGGAGCTGGAGGGTGCCGTTATCTTCATGCCCTCTCACACTAAAGTAGCTCACGAGATTGAAGTTAGATCGATGTTTAAGTTCAGCAAACGCTGGCAGGATATTGGGCTTTAAGGAAGAATGTGATATTGTTGTGTCAGATTTATTTAGCTCTGATTAAAACAGGCGCCGTGACTGCTGCCGTGTCACATTCAGCACGTTTACATGCACATATGCATTGATTTGTGTTTGTACGGAGATTCAGGCATAAATGTATGCAGGCGCAGTCCACCAGGTGACGAAATGCATGCAGAGGTGGTTTATACGGATTATAATTTCTCCATGTTTGAATAAAATGATTTGCAGTTATGTAATCTAAGTCTGTTGCTTAGCTCTGATTTATGCTGATTTCAGTCTAAATATGGTGTTTATGGTTTACTGAGTATAACTGAAGTTTTACTTTGAATGTAAATGTACTGATTGCTTTCTCATTTATGAGTCTAATTCTATCATAAAATTGTGCAAGCATTACTCAAATTATTTTACATACATAAGTAGTAATACCACAATGGGAAAAAAATTGGCCATTAGAAGCATATATTAAATAAAATATTTTTAAAAATTAAGTTTTAAAATTTAATTTCTGAGGAACATACTCATTGTGAAGAATGGTTCTTGTCAGATTTCCTTGTATTTCTAATTTTGGCTGGTAGATTGATTTGAGGGATTGAGCTCTTCTCTTCAGACAGATTTATTTAAGCCATTTTCCTTTTTAAACATCTTTAGATAATGTTGAAATGTAACTAGTGCCTGAAAATGTGAAGTGTGATATGTGAAATGTGATAGAAAAAGTTTAACTCAAGAAGAAGCAAATTAGCTGTAGTAGTGGGCATTTCCATAGCATTTCCATCTAAGTAGGCAAGATTTCCATAGTACTCAACAATTGTCTTATGTATAAAGTTTTATGTATGTAAATAAAGTTTTATGAATGTAAAAATTGATGTCTGCAAAGTAGTCATCAGATAAATGTAGAGTAAAATGTAAAATATTTCCCTATAACTATAAAGTCTTCAAAAATTGACATTTTCAAGTAAATTAACAGTATTAAAATTGCACTTAAGTACAGTTATAAAGTTTAGTAAAAGTCCTGTAGAGACGCTCTGTTTTCCCAGCATGCCTTGCAGCATTAGTTTGGTGTTTTAGTTCTGGTTTTATAAGTAGTTTATCTAATCTTTATTCTAATCATTATGGTTCTGTGTAACTTAGTGGTTTATCATTAGATTAGAGTGGGTTTCCATTTTATTTTGTGTGTAAACCTGAGACAGTTTTCATTTTAGTAACGTCAGTTCATTTGGCTTAATTTCAAGTGTGCTTCCTCAGTTTATGTCTATGCTAAAAAAAAAAAAAAAAAAAAAAAAGGCTTGGTATGAAAATTGTCTCTACTTGGTTCACCACACTGAACACCACAGGACTTTGTCATGTGTCATGTCTGTACTCTTTTTACAGGCTATCATAGACTCTAATTTTAATTTTAATTTTAAGTTTAGATTCTAATTTTAATTCATTTATACCATGTATAAATGGCCTGATTTGGATCTTTTGCTCACATGTAACACGTGTCGGGTACGTGTTCGTGCGAAGATGTAAATGGTAAAAAGGCGCATGGAGTCAGATATTCTCAGATCCATTTTGGGCTTCATGCATATATGGAAATAAATCAGATATGTGTCAGATTATCTGTCGATGTGATCTAAATACGATCGGAATGACTCACGTAAGACTTTTAATTTAGTCTGAGTTTAGAATGATGTAAAAGAGGCTTTTCATTATGACAACAATGAAACACATTAAGACACTTTTTAAAACAAATCTGGTGATTGTTTACACAACAGCCCACATGACCAAGCTTGATATAAATGTTACACTCACATTAAACTGTGGTTTCAGTTTTCAGTTCATTCATGCCTGACATCAACATGCATTCTCCTAATCTGGATTCTGTCTTCAGGTGATCAGATCTCAGTAGGTGGGGCGTTACAGCCATTCTGTGGATGATCTTCATCCATTTATGAAATAACTCATACTCTGTATATGTATATTCTGCTATGGCACCTGATCAGTATAATTTACTTCCTCAGATCAGTTTGGAGGCCACACACAGGTTTCAATTACAGATATTAAACATATTAAATATCAGAGGTCAATGAGGATGCAGACTGCAATATGACTTGACAAAAGCGATTAGGAGACATGCTGACTGAAACAAACATGATAAACAGATTAAATAGGACTTTTAATCTGTGCTTTGTCCATTTATTAGTTACTATTCTATCCAAGTTTGTGATGAGAGCTAACGTTATGACTTTTAAGAAGCCCAAAATCCCATAAATTCACAAACTGACATTTTCTTCTCGCCTCCAGCTTGGGCCCACGTGCACACCACCTGATTACATGTGGTTTTTTTCTTCTTTCTTATTCTTTGGTGCAGAAAAGTGCAACAGTTATCCTAGCTGGTTATTTCTGCCCATCATCAGCCATGTTTCTTTACTCTAAAGTTTTTTTTTTTTCAGATTGGAATAGAATCCATAGCGTGAGTGATGTGCTGGTGTGGCCAAATCATGAAGTATGTTTTCTCTCCATACAGCAAATGACCAATAACTGAAACTTATCATTTTAATGATTATATGTGGACTCGTGTTGTCTCATATTTTCAACATTTCCAGCAAATCAGTAGCATTAAAAACATTTAAGAACCACATTTATTATTTTGATAAATAGAAATGCAAGTGTAGTTACAAATGAAATGCTGTTTCCTTTTGTAATTTTGCAAATGTTAAATTGCCGGTTTATGTAATATGGGTCTAGAAGCGTTTAGCACAGACCATTTGAAAAGCCGAGACATTAATGGTAGAAGGAGCAAAGCAGCCAGAAGTTGTTCCTGCATGGATTTATCGTGTCCAGACTTTTAAACACACTTTATTAAGAACATCCTGTCCTGCATACGCAGCAGAATCACTCCCCTCCACTCCTGTTATGTATCGTTACTTCTGTGCATGTATGCGTGTGTGTGTGTGTGTGTGTGTGTGTGTGTGTGTGTGCTGCGTCCTTGCTACATGTGGAACTCATGTAGAACAGATGGGTTGCTCCATGTAAAAAACCATCTAAAAAAACAAAAAAAAGCAAAGAAACGAATGATCATCAGATGTTCCAGTCTCACTATCATCCAGCACACCGGGGCATCATCCTGCTACAGGAACCAATTCCCCAACTGCTGCTCATCTCCTCATTGTCATTATCTCTCGCTCTCTCTCTCTCTCTCTCTCTCTCTCTCTCTCTGTCAATCTATCCTTCTCTCCCCCGGTGCTTTTCCCGGTTGCTTCCTGTCATCCGTAACTCAAAATAGCTCCTCTTTTTATTTCCTGCTTCTCTCTCTCTCTCCTCCGTCATCATGGTCTGCCTCAATACGATGGATGTTTCTCTACTTATGTAATTATTCATTTATTATCTTTCGCTTAGTTTTCTCATCCACTGAGTAAATATTGTGGCTTTAAAGGACCATTTCATGCAATTAAAATAAAAATGTCCCCACTCGGGGCATCGAACACGCACAAGTACCACAAGTGATGAGAGATTCCAGTTTCAGTTTTACTTGCTGACAATTTGAGAAATCCATTACAAAAGGGTTAGAGTTCATAAGAAGATTTAAAGGACCATACCATCCTTTTTGCATGTTTTGAGCCTAATATATTCAATTTTCATACATGTAACGTTACTGACAATTATTTCCCAATGCATACTACTGGAACGGTGAATTAAAAATGTTTTTCCTACCTTCCAGACCTCCATTGGTTTCAGTTCATTCTGCTATTAAAATCAACTTGTTGATACTTGAAACGTTCTTGGGATAGGTAATCCATCATCACCAACAAGACGTGTATTCAGGTTTTTTTTAAAAGTTATGTAATTTTAGCGTTTAAGCTCAATAAAAAGCGTGGAGTGAATGTATGCCTCCACCGGGGAATATAGTCCCAAAAGAAGACCTGCGTTTATGGAAAAATTTAAAGGACCGTGACTTCATAAGGCTGTGTAACTATTAGCAGGAGAAACATGGATTTTTAAGGTGGGTGTATCACTTGAATATTTGATTTTGAAAGATTAAGAGATTTTGCAAAATATCAGGAAATACTCACACAAGGGCTAAAAGATTATTTTTGCACGAACTTTCTCACTCACCTTCCAGGACTCTAAAGGCCAAGATTACATCTTCCGTCTCCCTGACAGTTTACAGTTTCTTTACTTCCACTTTTCCTCTTTCTGCACATTGCATCTTCCTGTGTGTTTACCGCTCCTCGCTTCCACCCAGCGTCAGTCCCCTCTGGTGTTTGTATACATTCTGGACTGTATATCTGTATTAATGGCTGCTCTGGCTGCCTTTCACGGCTCTTTCTCTATCCCATCACCAACCAAAGCCTCCCCACTGACACTTTTACGCTCATTATCGCAGCCTGGACCGACCGGCTCAGCTCACTTTATTCACAACAACAATCCTGCCACTGTTTTTGAGAACTCAGGTCTCCTAGAGCCTTTTTTATATAAGCGTGACACGTGTGGAGCAGGAGATCATTAGCAGCTCTGAGTGTGTTGTGACGAAAGCACCTTTTTTGCCTCGTGCTTTACTGTTTTGTTTTTTTTACTTTTATTTTTAAAGGGTTCCTTTATATATATAACACAGCAAACGTAAAAAAAAAAAAAAAAAAAAAAAAAAAAAAGAGGTCTGGAGCATAATCAATTCAATCAGTGCAATCAAAAAAATGTCCATCCATGTTCAGTTTATCACACAGCTCAGGACTGTGTCATTGATAAAAGTCAGGAGTATTCAGCATTAAGCCTCCAGCTGATTGTAGTTTATCACCTTCAGCTTTCTGAAGTCTGAAAGTAAAAGTCATTTTCTCCATTGAACTTACAGAATTTACCAGGTTTGTGAAGAGGCTGATGGTGAGGGCATTCTTCTGAAGCCATTCAGAAGCATTTGGCAATAGTTTTTTTTTTTTAACTTACAGCTATAAAAATCTTTAGAAGATATGCATCACTTTTCCTAAGACCTTTAGGGATGTTTCCCAAATAAAAAGAAAGGAGTGTGACATCAATTTTCAGACCCAGGAGCTCTGAAATCAGGCGACCCACTTCTTCCCAGAAAGGTTGGATGGTTGGGCAGAGCCAAAATATATGCAGCACCGTGGATCAATGCTGGTGTGATCCACCAGCATTGATCCACACTTAGTTTTTAAATTTTTGCTTGGGAGTAATGAAGAAGCAAATCAAGTTCTTCCAACAAAAATCTTTCCAAAGGTGGGAATTTGTGGAAGTCATCTGAATCTGCCAGGCTTGGAGCCACACCTCCTCTGGTATTTCCATTTTAGCTCCTCTCTCCCAGCCAGGGTCTGATTGGTTTCCTTTTCCTTTTCAGATTGGGATCATTTTTACTGGGACTTTAAGGTGTATAGCAGGGAGGTGGCATACAAAACAATGATGCCGGAGGTTGGGCGAATAAGTCCATAATTGTCCACTGTTTCTCCGCACCAAGAAAATTATGAAAGAAAAAAAAATTATGTTTTCTTAGTTTAAGTTAATTTTAATTAATATTATATTGTGCAGTGCAAAGGCTATACCAGCCAGCCCACCAGGAAAAGTCCCGCCTCTCCCGATGGCCAATCCGACTCTGCTCTCCCAGCGTTGCCTTATATAGTTGGTTGAGTTTTTATTCGTTAAAGTCATACCCTTATATAATCTACCAACGATCCTTTTACTATCTTCAGAGTGATAAGCATCAATAAATATTTGAATGATTCTTGATGGGTTCTCTTATCTCTTTCAGGAAGAAATGGCAGGTCTGTAGATATCTCTAAAGTCTTCTCTTTCTAATTCAAAGGAATGGCATAGATCCTAGAAGCTGTTTAATTCTCCATTTTTTATAATACAGCAAAGAGAGGTGATGCCGCGTGGGGTCCATTGCCTGTATCTATGGTGATGCTGGTACGAAGTGTGGATTGTACGCTATATTACTATATTCTGTGGTTTTTGTGTGTGTTGCAGAACTCGAGTGCAGACCACCGCGTGAGGCTGGACCTGGGCCTGTGGGACAAGTTCAGCGAGCTGGCCACCAAGTGCATTATCAAGATCGTGGAATTTGCCAAACAAGTGCCTGGCTTCACGGGGCTGACCATCGCTGACCAGATCACGCTCCTGAAAGCTGCCTGCCTGGACATTCTGGTGGGTTGGTGCTTTTATTTTGAAGGGGCTAGTTTGCTGCTATAATTTCAGCGCTCAGCTTGGAGTAAATGATGAATGTCATGGGAGTCATTCTATGTTCCCCAGCTCTGTGTAGCACAATAGAGCACATAATGGGTTAGGGGTAACACACACTTCATGTGTGTTAACAGAATATTGAAGTGGGGAACATAGGACCCTAGGAACATAGATATGCTCCCATGTCATGCCAAGTTGGCAGAGGCTTTACTTCTACATTTTTTTTACATGGAGATATCATGAAATATTCTAGTAAGTGAAAGATTTCTTTATTTTATTAATAACACGTTGGCCAGATTCATAAAAATTCCTGCTGACTGCACAGCATCACACTAAATGTGCGCCATTGAAGCTCATTCATAAAGCTTCTCTTACGTTAATCAGAGCACCGTGTCATATTAACGTAGTGTTGTTGTCAGGTGTGTCTCAGGTAAAAGCCGATGAAGATCAGTGTGTTAATGAGCTGCTTCNGTAGTGTTGTTGTCAGGTGTGTCTCAGGTAAAAGCCGATGAAGATCAGTGTGTTAATGAGCTGCTTCATATTTAGGAGCCACGATTTATCCTGATTCACCTGGATTTAAAGCAAGATTGAGATGTTAAATCAGCAAAGAAACAACAAAATAACAGGCAAACACACATTAACCTGTGTGGTGTGGAAGTGGTGGGTGGTGTGTGTGTGTGTTGCCACTAGAACCACTAGATTTCATAACGCTGAAACTTATGACCAGAATGAAACACATCTTAGTTTTAGTGTGTCAGTGTGTTTTATGAATCTCTTTCCTGACATGTAAATAAGGAAATACTGTAGTAACACCTCTTTAAAGGAAAATGCTAAAAGATGCTGCTAACAGACGTTTATGAACAAGGGAACAAGGTTGCATGATGATATTTGCCCATATCAACACGGTAAATCATCTGCTTACATTTATGAATCTGGCCCTTTGTGTCACTGTCACCAAACTGCATATGCTATCATTTCATATTACATAAACACACTACTTGTGGGTTTTGAGTTCGTATGATGTTCATGATGAAACATTTCCAAAATGAAGTAAATGCTGTACTCTTTTTTTTTTTTTTTTTTTNTTTTTTTTTTTTTTTTTGCCTTCAGCAAGGAGGTGGAGGTCCTAGATATTAGACCTGATCGCATTCACTTAATTTTCAGACTAAACTCCTCTTAAAGGACCATGCCATCCATTTAGCATGTTTGAGCCTAATATATTCAATTTTCATACATGTTACATTACTGACAATCATTTCCCAAAGGATAGAACCGTATTTCAGCTTTCCTGATATTTTGCAAAACCTCTTAATCTTTCAAAATCAAATATTCAAGTGATACACCCACCTTAAAAATCCATGTTTCTCCTGCTAATAGTTACACAGCCTTATGAAGTCATGGTCCTTTAAATTTTTCCATAAACGCAGGTCTTCTTTTGGGACTATATTCCCCGGTGGAGGCATACATTCACTCCACGCTTTTTATTGAGCTTAAACACTAAAATTACATAACTTCTAAAAAAACCTGAATACACGTCTTGTTGGTGATGATGGATTACCTATCCCAAGAACGTTTCAAGTATCAACAAGTTGATTTTAATAGCAGAATGAACTGAAACCAATGGAGGTCTGGAAGGTAGGAAAAACATTTTTAATTCACTGTTCCAGTAGTATGCTTTGGGAAATGATTGTCAGTAACATAACATGTATGAAAATTGAATATATTAGCCTCAAACATGCAAAATGGGTGGCATGGTCCTTTAAATATAATGATCATAAAACCTAATGAATGTTCTGCGTATTCATATTCTAAAATATATTATTTGTCCGTGTGAAAGAATCCAGAGTGAGTCATTAGTCTCAAACATCAGGAGGATTGCTGGGTTTCACCTGAAGCCCAATTAGTCAAATCCTCAATCCCTATTGGCTGACCTCCTGACATACAGCCAGTAAGAATCAGGAAGATCCCATTAATCCATCAACTCAGTCAGTTCGTTCTTCTCGTGGCGTTTCTGTCTGCAGCAGATATTAGATTACACATGTGGGGATATGTTTCAGGCTGTAATCTTTTTTTGGGGATGGTTGTTTTTTTTTTTTTTTTNTTTTTTTTTTTTTTTTTATGTTTTTTTTTTAATGCACTGCTGTTATTTGCTCTGCATTTATTAACGATGTAGCGTGTTCTTTATGGAGTACAGATGTGGAAACGTCTGCATCGCCGGCCGAACGCCGGCGGCTGCATGTTTGTTATTTAGGAGTTGTTAAGTGGAGCAATGTACTGTACTAATGTAGCCTAGGTAATGAGATGGAAAAAGGCAAATGGCTGTCTCTCTTGGAGGTTTCAGAGGGGGAGGGGCGGTGATTTGATTAGCATTTGTCGCTGAAAGGGAGAGGAAGAAGAGGAAGTGAGAAGTGGCTTGTTATGTGTCACATGACTTTCCTTTGTGACCAGAACTCAAATCATCGTAGCTGAACTCAGACTTAAAGGTGTGGTCAGCAACGTTTTAAAAAACATATTTTTGTTGAATGTCATAAACTTTCATTAAATTCTAGTAGGTATGTATTTATTAAGTGGTCTGTGAAAAAACCAGACCTCTGTGGCTCCTCCCCCTAACCTGAACAGGGCGCCGTGAATGCAAATGAGACGTGATTGGCTGCACTCTGTGTCGCTTCTTTGTGCTGATTGATGGAAAAATTTGGGGCTGAACGTTTTCTTCAGATTTACTCCAGTAGGAGGAGCCACAGAGATCTGCTTTTATTCACAGATAAATACATACCTACCAGAATTTAATGAAAGTTTACAAAAATTCAGTAAAAATGTGTTTTTTAAAACGTTGCTGACTGCACTTTTAATGTATGTATTTTTTGTCTGTAGGAAGTTTCGTGAGTTTCTGCAGAATGTACTTTCTGAAACTAGATTATCCCTGTAAAATCTCTCTAAGAAGCATATGACATATACTGTATAGTGTTTATCATTATATTTTTAAGTTATAATGCTGATGTCAAATAGCAAAGACAGTCTGTTTTGTATCGCTACAGCATTTCATCAAATGGAAACGTTAAAGTCAGATTCATTATTTCATACATATTTCCCCAAAATTCACCCTGATATATTTATTATATTTGCAAACTTTGGGGTCTGAACTAGATTTAGAATATGAATTTCTGTAAATTTTAACATTAGTTTATGATGAAGATTCTCAGTCATCCAGGTGGGTAGATACGCTGTATGAAAATTGAGTCATGTCAACTGGATTCAAGGTTTTACTTCTGAAACATTTCACCGTTCAAATTCAGATATTTTTTGAATAATGTGTGGTTTAAACCGGATTATTCAAATTTCAAACAGTAAATACGTTTCAAATAATAAATATCAACTTCTAATTCTTAATGTGTCCCCTGGTTGGATGCAGGACTTGTCCCCAAATGCCTTTGGAAGGGAAGACAGCAGTACTATAGGTGGTGGTAGATTGTATCTGAGATCTTAGAACGTTAGTTTATGATAAAGGAATTATAGCTGTGTGCAGCAGGCCTGAAGAGGTTAAAACACATGTGTTTCCTGTTCCAGGTTATTTTTGCAGCACTTTCACTTGATGCAACATGATCTGTTAACATGGTAACTAAACATGTTTTCACAGCTACATGCTCTAGTCCAGTTGTTGATTCATTTGTGCAGATGTGAACACAGCAGCATAAAAAAAACGCGCTGGCACTCTTTTAAGGAAGTCATCTCTGGACTCGTCCTGAACAACTACAACACCATCTACTAGGTCTACCGATTGAATGCGAATGGTTCTCAAACGTGGCGTTCGAGTACCACAGCGCTGCATTTTCCATCTCTGTACCTGCACCTGATTCAGCTGATTCAGCTGATTCAACTGATTTGGTTTGCCGAGAGCAGGTGAGAGATGGGCAACTTGCAATATTGTGCTTGAGGTCCAGAATTGAGAGATTGAAATGTTGTCTTGAGCTTCAAGAGTCAGCATTTTGCTGGCTTTTCTAAGCACAGGGCCCAAATGATGACTACATCTACATAAATCATGTAGACATGTTCACATTTTCAGAATAAAATAAATGCTAATTTGAAAAGCCCAGCACAGCTTTTTGCAGCACATATGATGGAGGTGGCAGCTGGCCACCTGTCACATGCTAATAATGCCACGGAGAAT
This sequence comes from Lucifuga dentata, assembly GCA_014773175.1. NCBI lineage: Eukaryota > Metazoa > Chordata > Actinopteri > Ophidiiformes > Bythitidae > Lucifuga > Lucifuga dentata. Next base: position 15,149 of record VXCM01002468.1, read on the forward strand.
TAGCTTGCATGCTAAATATTCTCTGTTTGACTTTGCAAACAGCTGTTCTGTATCTTAGAATCATCCAGGAGAACACTTGGTTTTTCTTTTATCTCATCCTTTTTTTTTTTTTTTTTTTTNTTTTTTTTTTTTTTTTTTGTTCTTAAAGTGCAACTTAGCACCATCCTGAAAATCTTGATTTTGCTGACCTCTGCTGGTTGAAGTTCTCAGGTTGCTGCAGAGTGTGTGGTACACTGTGACATCATTTTTGGGGTGCGTTCAGGTGCAGCAGACAAGCCAGCCAGCCAGGAGAGATCGTTAATCAACACTTTTCAGCTTGCTGTGATGTCACCAAAAACACATTCAGAAATCTAAAACACTATCGACGTGTTCCAAAGCTCTTATTCGTTTCCATGTTTCCCTCATTTGTGTCATTTCCTTGTGTCTTAGCCCCGCCCACTGAAGATGCGAGGAAAAGATGCGAGGAAAAGACACGAGGACAGAGGAGCTGAGAAGCCACGATTTAAGAGAAATGAAATATTCCTCAAGCATCAGCTGAAGCGATGTCGCTTACTGATGATGTCACAGCTGATCAGCTGATTGGAGCTGCTGTGTTTTAGTTTTAGAAGACAATAAAATAATGAAATATTCTCCTGTGATTATTACTGTAACAATTAACATGAACGGTTTGACAAACATGCAGAACAATCTGACTTTATAATCTACAGATTATAGCTAATCAGAGAGTTAAAATATAAAGTTTATCAGCGTTAGTGAACTTTAACTAACAAGACGTTTTATTAAATTGTAGGATTTAAATTGGATTTTTCTTGTTTTATGTTTCTTTATCATTTTAAACAGATGATCAGTCAGACAAAATTAAACATCAATAATCAGTAATTTTACACCTGAGATGTTGCTGTTATTTTTCTGTTCACATGTTTGATGAAACTCGTGATGAGGTCATATTAAGATGCGTGTCGGTGTATCAGATCAGCTGTAATAGATCTGTCCAATCAGAACCAGACTTCCAGTAAAGGGGTGTGTCTATCAGGTAACAGACTTCCTGAAGGAGCGTCTCATGTCTCCCTGATGAAGCTCCTCCATCCTTAGAGCAGAAATAAGAGCTTTGGGATGTCCTTAAAGATGGAGTAGAGTTTGAAGTGAGGATGATCAAATAAGGGCTTCTGAACACACCCTATGACGTGTTTTAGAAACACAGTAATGTCAGGCAGACGTGTTTAATGAAGGGTTGACAACATGTAAAATCAACTTTAAGTTAAGTGGTCTTACCAAACCATATTTACATAAAGTTCCAAAGACAGCCCAAAATGTGTCTTTAAACTCAGCAGATTCACTAAAAGTTTCAGCCCATTTGGACTTGTTTGCACTTTTGCATGTCACTTGTTTTTTTTTTTTCACAAACACCTTGTAAACTGGAGATTAAACAGCAGTTATTTCTCTAAATATGACTCCGAGGTCCATTTTTCAGTCCCAGCATGCAGCTCCCGCTTTTCCCACTTTTCTTTCAGCAGGCTTAAAAATGGTGAGAGGAAGTGAAATGCATGGTAATCTACATTTTGGTGAGCAGAAGCAAAATAAATGCCTGGAGATGATCGTTAATGTGTGAAAGTAAAGAAGCTAAATGATTTGTCAGCACAGCGTAGGAAGATTCATCTTGGTAAAAAGGAGAAACACGGCTGTGGTGTTTGTTATTCAGCGCAGGTTCCTAGCTGCTTCTTTTCTGTGACAGTCGTATTGCTATAATAGATGGATTTTTTTTTTTTTTTTTNTTTTTTTTTTTTTTTTGTACTGACAAAGTCATATTTGTCAAATGTGACAAAACTGCAGCGTGAACTCTGAGGGGCAGAGAGGTGAGGAGTTGAAGGCCGGCTGTGATGACTTTCTGAATCTCAGCGATCAGCATCCACCCAGCAACACATTTCTGCGGTGAAGGGCGCGGATGGAGTGCAGAGGGGCTGGGCGAGGGAGCGTCAGAGGGAAGATCAAACAGAGTGTGTGTGTGAGTGCGAGTGTGTGTGAGAGTGTGTGTGCTCAAGCCTGGCCAGCCAGTGCGAGTCACCGCCAGTAGCCATGTTTTATTCTGTTTCATGTTGCAGACACGCCTGCCACTCACTGTCAGAGCCAGCCCACTCAGATAGCTTCAAAGACACATCACCATCCTGGCTGCTTTATTATGTGCACACGTGTACACACACACACACGCCACACTGCAGCAGAAAGAAGCAAAGGTTTTTGTCTTTGAGTGGAAGGTCATGGTTTGCTGTGAAACTAGTTGAGTCTGATTCAGACTTTTGACATCATTACTGTATAATGTTGCTGCTTTCATGTCTGGAGGTTATTGTGCAGTTTAACTGATATCAAGCCTTTATTAAAAAAATAAAATAAAAAACATCACTTTTAGGGTGTTGTGCACCGCTGTGCATTTTCTTTCATGCGTTTTGTTTCTTTGATCGATTTGAAAGAAATTGCTTTTGTTAATATAGTTTATTTAAAAATATACAGTACATATATATGAAAAATATATATATATATAAATATAAAAAACATATACCTGTATATATAAATATATATCAATAAATATACACATATTAAAAATATGCACATATATGTGTATATTTTTAAATATACATGTATATTTAAAAAGTACGGGCAGTCCCCGACTTATGAACAACCTGTACTTACAAACGGACCGCCATAAAGCCTATTAAATTAAAAATTCAAGTTACATACAATGATTCGTAATAATGAACAGTGCATTAATTTATGACGCATGTCAAAACAAAAGAATGCCTCTTCTGATGTGCAAGACATCAAGGAGTTAGAGTAAGCGTTAATCTACATGTTTTTTTATTCCCTCCTCNGAAGTGTTTCTTTAATGTTTCTTATGCATAGAAAGGTAAAATATATACACTAGATACACACCTTACATAACGGTTCCAACTCACGAACAAATCCAATTTACCAACAGCCTTGGGCACGGAATTCATTTGTAACCCGGTGACTGCCTGTATACACATATACGTTTACATCCTGCATTAATACATCTGCCTGCATTGTGATTGGATCTCAGCAGGGTTGGGAGAGGCGGGATTTTCCCAGTGGGCCACAGCCATTGGTGTGCTGGCCAGTGGTCTTTGCACTGCATAATATGATATTAATTAAAATTAACTTAAACATAATTTTTCATAATTTTATTCTTTCATAATTTTCTTGGTGCAGAGAAACAGTGAAACAGTGATACACTTATTCGTCCTACCTCCAGCATCATTGGCATTTTCTTCTGGCTATCCCATACTATACCATCCCACCTAACTATAAATCCAGAAATTTCTGTCTGTAGCACCAACATCTCTAGAACCCGGCATGTATGAAGCTGATATTAAGCAGATTTATTGCTCAGGACCCAAAGACATGCAGCATCACATGAAGTTGTTTGGATGAGCGGTTCTCAAATTGAGCTGTCTGGTAAAAAGTAGTCCACGTGGCAGGATACGCTCCGGGCGCAGCAGCATATGCTCCGCTTTATGGGCACTTATGACAGGCTATGGCATACGCCATAAAACAAGCATGTTTTAAATGGGTACTGCACTAGTTATTTTTTTAAAATTTTAAAAAATTATTATTCATCATTAAAAATAATTTTCATTATTTTTTTTTAGTTTTTAAACTCACAAATTTGTGAGTTTAAAAATTCACAAATTCGCCAGTTTAAAAACTTAAATAATGCCCCCTCGTTTTTGTTTTTTTTTTTGTTTTTTTTCATTTTATATGACCATAATACGCCACCGTAGTCTGTCAGCAAAATGTGGGGGATAAAAGTCACACTTTAACTTTTCACTCAAACAGTACGTTGGGCCTCTGACCTCGTTCAACATCAGAAATAACACGTCTGATCAAGAAAAGGGCTGAAGGACTGAAACATTATCCAACCTAAAAATGCATAAGATCAGCAGTGTTCCAGTGATTTTGGAATGAAAACGTGGAAATAACAGGAAGTGCTCTCTCCTGTCTCTTCTTCTTCTCAGGATGTTTTAATGCTTTAACTCACAGCTCAAATATCTGACCTGCTACTGATCAAACCTCCGTTTAAAAGTTAAAGTTTCTTCCACTCTGAATCCCCGCTGACCTCGCCTGTCTCTGCCTTCTCTTCTTTCCCTGTCAGATCCTGCGAATCTGTACAAGGTACACCCCAGAACAGGACACCATGACCTTCTCGGATGGACTGACCCTCAACCGGACACAGATGCACAACGCTGGCTTTGGCCCACTTACCGACTTGGTTTTTACCTTTGCCAACCAGCTGCTGCCCATCGAGATGGACGACACCGAGACGGGCCTCCTCAGCGCCATCTGTCTCATCTCGGGAGGTAGGCAAGCCAGGCAGAGCGAAGAGAGGGTACGAGGGACACGAAGAAGAAGGATGTGTCTCACAGAGAGCGTAAAGGACACAAGTATCAGCATCAACCAGTTAACAGTCACCCGTCCATCATCCGTTACTCTGTTCAGGGTCAGTCAGGGTCAATTTAGTTTCCAATTCAGTGAACCTGCACGTCTGTGGAGGTGGGAGGAAACCCATGAAGATAGGGAGAACAAACACAGAAAGGTCTGGTCAGATTCAAACCCAGGACCTTCCTGCTGTGAGGCAACAGTGCTAACCACCAAGCCACTAGTTAGTCTCCACCAAAAATTACTGCCCTAGTTAAGTCTCCACCAAAACTTATCACCCTAGTTATCAGCCTCCACCAAAAGTTATCACTCTAGTTATCAGCCTCCACAAAACTTATTGCCCTAGTTATCAGCCTCCACCAAAACTTATTGCCCTAGTTATCAGCCCTAGTTATCAGCCCTAGTTATCAGCCTCCACCAAAAGTTATCGCCCTAGTTATCAGCCTTGACCCAAAACTTCACAATCTACGCAGTGAGTTTTATTTTAAATTGGATATGTTATACAGATTTCTGTGTTCTTATTTTCATTTAGGGGGTTATTTTGAAATCTTTGCAATTCTTTAATGTGCAAAAACTCACTGATTCACATCTACCCACCCTTGCTGCAGCATTGCTGTGCACACTGAGTGAAAATGGAGAGATTTAGGTAGTGTCTCTTTGAGATAGGTAGGTAGGTAGGTAGGTATGTAGGTAGGTAGGTAGGTAGGTAGGTAGGTAGGTAGGTAGTAGATAGGGAGGTAAGTAGGTAAGCAGTAGGGGGTAGATAGGAAGGTAGGTAGTCGGTAGGGAGGTAGGTAGGTAGTAGGTAGTAGGTAGGTAGGTAGGTGGTAGGTAGGTAGGTAACAAGGACTTAGGTAGGTTGTAGGGAGGTAGGTAGTAGTAGGTCAGTAGGTAGGTAGTAGGTAGGGAGGGAGGTAGGTAGGTAGGTAGGTAGTAGGGAGGGAGGTGATTTAGTAGGGATTGATTGATTGATTGATTGATTGATTGATTGATTGATTGATTGATTGATTGATTGATTGATTGATACATAACTAAAGTTTCATTGATGCCTGACAGAGTGTGGGTGTGTGGCTGGTGTGGTTCTGTGCACTGACATAGAGGACACACAACATACTCACACAATTACTGCAAAAGGTCAAGGAGGTCACCCAGGAAAAAAGTACAGTTTACTGCAAATACAGCAGATACTCCAAGAAAACTATTAATATACAAGGAGTATAAGCAAATAAGTACTATTTGCACCACAGAGAGTGATCTACGCGTCACTCTCCTCGCTGCCGACACTCCCGATGCCCTGCACCTTGGTCAGCTCATGGAACAGAGTGCCGATGTAGCAACATGCGTCATAAAGAATCACCCAGGTAGAACACACACGTGATACGATTGTAAGTCATACACCAGTTCACAAACCTGGCAGCCCTTTCTGATCGCTGACGTTTCACCTTTCTGCCCAGATCATGTTACGATTTTAAAGGACCATACCAGCGATCGTGCATGTTTGAGCCAAATATATTTAATCCACATACACGTTAAGTTACTGAAAACCATTTCCCAAAATATACTACTTTAGCAGTAAATTTCAGATTGTTGTTCCTACCTCCCAGGCTACCTGGTTCAGTTCATTCCAGTACACTATAAAAATCAATTTGTAGAGACTTGAAACACGCTTGAAATACATACAGTAATCCATCAAAGCAAACAATATGTCTATTAAGTTTTATGCAGAAGTGACTTTATTTAACCAATTCAACACGGAGCTGCACGGAAGACGATATATTTCTCCGCCAGGAAATATAGTCCCTTTGACTGAGAAATTAAAATGACCATGCCTTCTACAATCATATATAAGTGTTAGATGGACGGGCGGGTGAGAGATGAATTTGGTTGAGCTTTGAGAATCTGAGTGGTGCGCGTCACTCAAAGTGGCGTGCCGCAAAGTTGAAAGTCACCGTTCAGCTCCCAATACACAATAATGGAACACCAGCTCAGCGCTTATTAGTTATCATATAAAACTGGCTGAAGTTACACATCTTCTGAATCTCAGTCACATTCCTCCAGCATTGCACTGCCAGGTTACAGACTATACATCAGCTTTATATATTTATATATTGGATCCATAGAGAAAATCCTTAGCTAATATTACAGGTTCTTGCATAATCTATCAAACGTGTCAGTTCCCTCAGGTTGTGTCTGCGATGCAGTCAGAGGAATCCTCCAGGTCCAGCAGCGTTAGCTTCTGATAGCAATGCACACACTGCCACCTTGTGGCTGCTTGGAGCATTTCACGTGCTGCAGATCAGGAGATGAAACCTTAGAGTATCTCTGACAGACACACCGAGCTGGAAACAGCTGCAGTCAAAAGCATGTACGGTTCTAACATGTTAACATGAAGCTCGTTTAACTCCAGGCGTTAGCCAGAGCCCAACTACAAATCTTAATTGTTACACATCAAATCATTCACATAGCTGAAATTTACAATACTTACTATGAACTAAAGCTAAACGAAAGTGTTCCCTGAGGTGCTGAAGAGATTTTGAGAAAACTGGAATCTATTGGAAACTGTGTTTTTAACTCTCAGACTCTGTGCTGAGATAACAGCCATTGTGTTGAATTTTTTTTTTTTTTAATGTAATTTGTGCTACTTAGTTATTGATTTGTTGTACCATTTACGTATTGTGGTGTCTTTGTCTGTTGATGCTGCGTCTTAGCCATTAAAAGGCATTTTCTTGAATGGTCATTTTCTGTTGAGGACCAGTGATTTTGCTGATAACCATGTGACCAAAATGTTATTCCCCAAGCAAAAACACAAACTGTCTGACGTGAGTCTCGTGGCTAACTTTGTGTGTGTGTGTGTGTGTGTGTCTTCTACCAGACCGTCAGGATCTGGAGGAGCCCTCCAAGGTGGACCAGCTCCAGGAGCCGCTCCTGGAAGCTCTGAAGATCTATGTGAGGAAGCGACGGCCCAGCAAACCCCACATGTTCCCCAAAACCCTGATGAAGATCACGGACCTGCGCAGCATCAGCGCTAAAGGTAATAAAGCACATCCACGCTGTGTCCAGACAAACGTTAAAGGACCATACCGGCGATCGTGCTTTTGTCCTACTAAGTTTCAGAGACTATAAATTGGTCGCGTTTTAACCTCTTCCTGGTCTTGCAGGAGCAGAGCGGGTCATTTCCTTGAAGCTGGAGATCCCAGGCTCCATGCCACCACTCATCCAGGAGATGCTGGAGAATTCTGAGGACCAGGACGGCCAGAGCAGCAGCAGCAGCAGCAGCAGCAGCAGCAGCAGCAGCAGCAGCAGTAGCAGCAGCAGCAGCAGTAGTAGCAGCAGCAGCAGCAAGAGCAGCAACAAGAGCAGCAGCAGCAGCAGCAGCACTTCAGAAGAGACGGGGGTCAGCCCCGGCAGCAAGGGAAACCCCAAGGAGGATGCCCCTGCTGTGGAGACGCCCACATCCTTGGACACAGAGGAGGCGAGCTCCATGCCACCCAGTGACAAGCCCTAGGAGGCGCCCATGGGTTCCTCCAAGACGCTCTCTGATATTCCTTCTTTGCACAAAAAAAAAAAAAAAANAAACCTCACCCTCCAAAAACTCCACTCTTCCACCCGGAATTGCGTTATCTTTACACCTTTACCCTATTTTTCATCCCTGAAAATTCCCCTCTTCAAAAAGTCGACATGGAGGCCTCAAAGGACCAGCGCTTTGTGTGTAGATCTGAAACGAGCTCTTATCCAGCGTGGCATCTCTGCCACGGCGACAGGAAGGGGCGTGGCCCTCACACCCGCCCCAATGCAGAGATGATACTCCTCAGGTCTCCTGTGTAAATTCTTACCTGCATGACGGGAGTTTGATATGGTTTCTCTCTCTCTCTCTCTCTCTCTCTCCCTCTCTCTCTCTCATATCGTTACGTACATTGTACATACCATGGTATGGTTAGACCTTTTGTGGTGCTTTTTTTCATTGTCTTAAAAATGACCTTCGAGGCGATAAGTGGAGGTTTAAAGCTATCTAGAATGTTACTGCATATAGACATTAAGAATTCTAATATTTTATATTTGTTCCTATATTTAAAGCTGTTTTTGTCTTTTATAACTATTTGTTCATGTCTCAACAAGAGTGGCAGCAAATCCACGCTGGCAGAATGCAAAGATTCCATTTTTTCAGCTGAGTGGATTCAGCTATTTCCTCAAAGGAGACGAGCAGCAGCAGCCTTCCACACACACACACACACACACACACACACATACACACACACACGCACACACTCGTCAGACTGACCTACACACACACTCGTCACCGTCTGGAAGTGTTTTAACATCTGAATGACCTGCTGAGACCCGTCATGTGACCTGATTCTGACTCGTGATGAAATAACTCGTTTAATCGGATCTGACCTGTAAACCTCGTTAACTAACCAGTCAGACTAGGTGGTCGTTAACGCGGCACACTGACATCATCACACGCGACCCCATAAACGACACCGCAAACTTTCACCACAGTTTATGTCATCCGATCAATGAAGGTTTCACAAGAATTATTTTAAAATATTCTGCAGGATTTAAAGAAAAAACTCTTTTTCAGAATTGGGTTTTTCTTTGTTTGCAATGGAAAAAGCTACACTGTAAAAAATGCTTTAGTCTACAGGACAAAAAAATTGGTTTTTGGTTTGAAAAATGTTTGTAAAAATTTTCTGCATGTTGACAAAGAAAAAGAAACATTCTGTTAAAATTTCAATTGAAAGAAATTTGAGTTATTGACTGATTCTGGAAAATTCTACAAAAAAAAACTAAAAAAGTCAGGAAAAACAGTTCTAGAACAATTCTGCCAAAATGTAAAAAAAAAAAAAAAAAANAAAAAAAAAAAAAAAAAACTCAAATTTAATTTGAAAGAAATTTTAATTCACGAATAAATTTTTGATTCTAGAAAATCTTTGATTTTATACTTGATTTTAGAATATTCAAGAAAAAACATTCTGTCAAAAATGAGCAGAAACACAAAAACAGGTTCCGTTTAGAAAATTTGAAAAAAAAAATGGAGAATTTTTAAAAAATGATTTCTCCTTCGCTGGATTCTGTCACATGATCCATTTCTGACCACGTATGAGGACGTTTTCGAGGCCACGTATGGTTTACAGATCAAGATTTTCAATTTTTATTATCTTGTCTAATAAAGGACTTTTTACAGTGCAAAGACAAATGAAGAAAAATTTAATGAGGGTTAACAGATTAAATATGTTTCTTTTATAAGGGAATTCGGTCTTCGGTGCAAAAACAATCATCTCATCTTCTGCTGGCGTCCTCCACACGAGGAGCTCCGACCGACGTTTTTATATTCAGCATAAGTTATATTCAGCATAATTACGCCTTTTTGCTGCTTTAGGTTTGATGCAACATTCTACGTGAACTCTTGCTTTTTCTATTAACTTGCAATGCCTTAAGTTTCATGTTTGAGCCTTTTATCTCATCGCTACTGAAGCCCGTTTCCACCAGGAAAATAAAAAATAATCAAAACATTAAAAAAGAAGAAGATGCCCACAGTAAGTTAAAACTATGAATTATTTTGTCTAAAGTTTGACTAAATGTTATGAAATGATAATTCAGAAAGTTCCATTATAATTCAAATGTTCCATTATAATTATGCTGCATTCAAGTTACACTTGGATTTCAGAATTTCCAACAGTCAAAGAAAATGCTCTCAACTCAGAAAGTCAGGCAACGTTGGTCAGTTCATTTTAATATGGCTGTTAACACCGTGAACACCAATTTAATTATTCCCCTGTTAATAAATGAACGTTTAGAAGCATTTTCTTTAAGTCAGTCAGCGTACAGATACAGTGACAGGTTAAACTTTAGACCAGCTGCCTAACATCGAGTAGGTCCCTCATGCTGCCAAATCAGCTCTGATCCATTGAGGCATGGACTCCTCAGACCTCTGAAGGTTCCTGTGGTATCTGGCACCAAGACGTCAGCAGCAGATCCTTTAAGTCCTGGAAGTTGCGAGGTGGGGCCTCCATGGATCGGACTCGTTCCAGCACATCCCACAGATGCTGGATCGGCTTCAGGTCTGGGGAACAGTTTGAGGAACATGACAGAGAGTTGAATTTGGCCTCCAAATTCTCCAGATCTCAGTCCAGATCTCAGTCTGTGGGACGTCCGATCCACGGCAGCTCCAAGTCTGACGGCTACAGGTCTTTAGAGTCCACGCCTCGGTTTTGGCAGCATGTGGAGCACCAACGGCATGTTAGCATCATATTAGATCATATTGATATGGTTCATCGGTGTATGATGCTGGCAATGCAGTAGCTCTTTGAAAAGGTAAATCGCTCATAAATTTTAAAATGTTGCTGCACTGGCTCCAACAGCAAACCAAAGTTTTCATGGAGGTCTCCACGGTGTCTCCATGGTGTCTCCATGTGTTTTAGCTGAACGGTGGTCATAAATGACATAATACCGAGTAACGGCCTGCCAGTACCGAGGTACAACAAGCACAGCATTATGCTAATGAAATAATCATTAAAAATTTGACTTAAGCCATAATGATAATAATAATAATAATAATAATAATAATAATAATAGCAACTCAAATGTGAACTAAATCAAAAATTCAAGTAAAAATTTAAGTGAAAATGAGGATATTCAGTAAGTTTACATGCAAGTTAAAACTTCAGTTCCACTCCAATTAAAGCAATAAATTATTTTTTTAAACATCACAATCTTTGAAACTGGCATAAATTGACATTGGCGTAGCCGTAGATTATATGATTGTAAAGTGATTTAGTAAAACATGTAAACGTTCCATCAGTTCACAATCAACATACAATGTCTTCATTTCCTCGCCTGATGATCTCCGTCTCATAAAACCAATTAAGCAACGATTCATGTATGTTCAGCCGATGACAAAAATTCTATTGAATGCTTACAAAAATCAGAATAAAATGCAATAAAATACAAAAAATCAGAATAGTCCTGTGCAAAAAGCGAAAAGTCTGTTTTGAAAAAAATATGTTTGTTTTTTTTTATTGTACATTTTTGGTAAAAATCAGTCAAACTAAAAACAAAAAATGAATCAGCAAAAAACAAATGACACAGTTTGACCATAAAAGCAGTTTGTTGTTGAAAAGAAACTCTTCATACAGATTATCTCAGAATTCTACAATTCTAACTTTGCGTATCAAAATACTGTACAGACGGATGTAACTCAAAGCCAAAATAATTTTGACTGACAGTGAGATTTCCTAGTGGGAACGTGTTTCTGTTCAGCAGCAGTAACTTTTCACAGTTTGCCTGATTTTTTCAGTCTGATGAAGGTGTACCGTTAGCTAACGGCGCGTAGCGTAGCGCTCTGAGCTCTGTCATGGATTTATGATCAGAGCTTTTCTTGCTCTTCCTTTTTGGAAGTGTCTTGTTTGAAGCAGTGAGAAAGCACATGGTGCGACCTGCAAACTCGCTCTGAGCGTTTGCCTTTTGACTGGACAATGTAAGCGACATGTGATGCAAAAGGAGATTCCAGATGACCTTTGACCCTTTGAGAAGCGCGATAAAGTAGAGGAAAGCTTCTGACACTAGACACATGTACACTTTGCATCAACATGCATTTTTCATTCTAACACATCTGGATGCAGGTTGCATGTAAAAGGACCATACCACCCATTTTACATGTTTGAGCCTAATATATTCAATTTTCATACATGTTACGTTACTGACAATCATTTCTCAAAGGATAAAACCGTATTTCAGCTTTCCTGATATTTTGCAAAATCTCTTAATCTTTCAAAATCAAATATTCAAGTGATACACCCACCTTAAAAATCCATGTTTCTCCTGCTAATAGTTACACAGCCTTATGAAGTCACGGTCCTTTAAATTTTTCCATAAACGCAGGTCTTCTTTTGGGACTATATTCCCCGGTGGAGGCATACATTCACTCCACGCTTTTTATTGAGCTTAAACACTAAAATTACATAACTTCTAAAAAAACCTGAATACACGTCTTGTTGGTGATGATGGATTACCTATCCCAAGAACGTTTACAGTATCAACAAGTTGATTTTAATAGCAGAATGAACTGAAACCAATGGAGGTCTGGAAGGTAGGAAAAACATTTTTAATTCACCGTTCCAGTAGTATGCTTTGGGAAATGATTGTCAGTAACGTTACATGTATGAAAATTGAATATATTAGGCTCAAACATGCAAAATGGATGGTATGGTCCTTTAATGCAAGACATAATGAAGTTTTCCAGGACAGAAAACTGTTGCAGTGATCGATCATCTTTGTGTTGTTAAAAATAATAATAATAATAATAATAATGAGAAGAAGAAGAAGAAGAAGAAGAAGAAGAAGAAGAAGACGCAGCCTCAATGGAAGTGAAGGTTTCTGGGTCTCAGCAGAACAGGAACTATAAAAAATAAAACACACATCTGCATTTCAATACATATCATAAAGGAAAGCAGAGATGTTTCACTTTTTTTGTCTCAATGTGTCTGAATGTGGACGACGGCGGGAGAAAGACAAACGCTTCCCTCAACGTCCAAGTCAAACAGGAAGTGCTTTCCCTGCGTTCGCTCTGTCTCGCTCTCCTGGTGAGAGATGAAGGGAGGCGTGTCTGTGCTTCTTCTTGCTTTTGAAGCTGGAAAACCTCCACAGACGACGAATGTCCGCCTCCACCCAAACCCTCAGGCGCCCGGATGCAGCAGCAGGGACGGTTTAATCAACGTCGCAATGCTGAAATACTCGTTTCCGTTGAATGTTGTACCGATGTAACTGTAAAACTATCTAGCTCACTGCAGAGACGTGGCAGAAACGTGTGTGTGCTTTGGATTCCAGTCGGCAGTTCTGTGGGAGGGGGGGTCACACAAGTCACATCCAGGTTTAAAGCAGGAAGTGGGACTTGGAGGAGGAGGAGGAGGAGGAGGAGGAGGAGNACACACACACACACACACACACACACACATAATCATTTGAGAGAAGTCCAGTAATGGGACAAAAACATGACCAAGTCACCTCAACCCTCGATATCCTGACGCGTTCTGTTCCTGTTTCCTGTCAGACAGCAGAGCTACTGGCCCACTTTCCAGCCTGGAAGCCAATCAGCTGTCACCAATCAATCAAACCTAATCAATCGAGAGCTGTTTGGTTAAAACTGATGAAGGAGGGTTCAGCCGATATGGGTGTTTGGAAGCTGATACTTTTTTTTTTTTTNTTTTTTTTTTTTTGGTCTGAATCTGCTGGAGTTCACATTTTGTGCCAAATCCTTCAGACGTGTAATCAGTACATTCACATGTTATTTCATGATGAAGTGATGAAGTTTATTGGTTTATTTAATTAAGACAGCAATTATCATGTTAATCTCGATCCAGCAAACATTTCCTCCACATAAACCAAATTGTATCCACAGTGGAGGAAACACAAATGCAACTGATTTGAAGAAATCTTCTAATAGTTTAAAGCAGGGATGGGCAACTGGTGGCCCGCGGGCAGGATATGGCCCAAACCTTTAATCTATTAGGCCCTTGGATGACTTCTCAATTAATAAAAATAAAAATTATAAAAGTTTTCCTTTGTTATTACCACAACCCATCAGCAGAGGGCACTCAGTCATCTGTTCCACTCTAGCAAAGCTTTCAATAAGAATAAATTTGGGTTGGGTCTGGGGGTGGGGTCATGTCCCAGAAAATCTCCATGATCTCCATTATCTTTTGTTTTATTTAATGTGTGGCCTTTTGACCCTGAGAATGATATTTTATTGGCCTTGTATCAAAGTTGCCCATCCCTGGTTTAAATGCCTAAAACCTGTTGTTTTCCTAGACTTTTCATGAAGAAACAAACTAAAACCCAAAAACACAGCATCAAAATGTGTGTTTTTTTTTTTGTTTTTTTTTTTGNTTTTTTTTTTTGTCAAAGCCCAATATTGACCCCAAATATTGGTTCAACCCTGAATGAAAACGCTTCAGCTTGGAACTAAACTGTGAACCTCATTATCAGTCATGAAGAGTAGCTCTGCTGTCGTTGTTCATTCCCACGGCGACGTTGAAAATATCGCAAACTGTCCGCAGTCACCTTTTTTTGCCATCGGTATCAGAGAACCTCACCAACCAATCATATGCGGTGTTGTACAGTCATGTTAATATGAGTCATGAGGGTAGACGGGGGAGGGGTTAGGGTTTGGTCCCATCAGCCCCTGCTGCCAGCCTTAAAGGCGCTTCCAGGTTTAAGCTTCAATCTGTCTGGCTCTCCAGTTTAAATATCATCTTTGTTTGTACATTAACTTGTGCTTTTTATGTTCATACTGTTTAACTTCACCATGAACTGTCCTGACAAATAATAAAATATATTTATTTTAAACTATTATAGCGTGCAGATGTTTTTACTAAATCCAGCTGCACCCATGTGACCTCTTATTACACGGACCTCGATGGCATAGTTACTGTACATCAGTATAACTGTTGTAAATCTGTGTAATGAGTTTTAAGGGCTTCATGGTGGAGGAGGTTCTGGGTTTGAATCTGGCTTGTATCTTTGTGTGGAGTTTGCGTGTTCTTCCCGTGCTCTGCGTGTTTCCTCCCACAGTTCAAACATTTGCAGGTCAGGTGAATTTTGTCAAAATTAATATATAAAAAATTAAAATATATGAAACTCATTTTATATGCCGGTATTGATCTGTTCCAACACTTACATGTTTAATAAAACGTCTCGTTAGTTAAAGTTCACTAACGCTGATAAACGTTATATTTTAACTCTGAGCAGTGAAACATTTAGATATGTGATGATCTGTAGATTATAAAGTCAGATTGTTCTGCACGTTTGTCAAACTGTTCATGTTAAGTTACAGTAATAATCGCAGGAGAATATTTCATTATTTTATTATCTTCTAGAGAATCCAGAAACTAAAACACAGTAGCTCCAGGTGCTCTGACAGCTGATCAGTTGTGACATCATCAATAAGCGACATCGCTTCAGATGATGCTGACAGCGAGGATGTTTCATTTTTCATTTTGTTTCAACATAAGGATGTTTCGTTTCTCTTAAATCGTCGCTCCTCTGTCCTCGCGTCTTTTCCTCGCTTCTTTTCTTCACTTCTTTTCCTTGCTTATTTTCCTCTTCTTTTCCTTGCATGTTTTCCTCATGTCTTTTCCTCAAATCTTTTTCTCACTTCTTCTCCTCGCATCTTTTCCTCACATTATTTCCTTGCTTCTTTTCTTCACTTCTTTTCCTCGCATCTTTTGCTCGTGTCTTTTCCTCATGTCTTCAGTGGGCGGGACTAAGACGTAAGGAAAAGACACAAGTGAAGGAAATGTGGAATACACCAATGTGACCGGACAGACAGACCAATGCTGCCTCGCTAGTTTATGACATCACGACACTGCCGTCATGAAATAATCCCAGACCAGCAAAATCTTTAACATTTCATCGTTTACTTTCAACTTCATGTTCAAAAAGTTACATATTATTTTAACAATTAAAGTGTGCTAAAGCACGGCGTTCTACACTTCTAAAAGCTGCTTCAGACAAATACGCAACATTTCAATGAGAATAAAAAACAAACTTGTCCATGTATAAGAAAAAGTGTAAAACACCTACACATTAAAAATCATTAAACATCACCATTAAAGGAAATAAAATGTTAACAGGGAAATGTACAAAAGTCTGTGGTAATGCAGAACAGGAGGGAAATTTCATACAAGTGAAATGTGACTAAAAACGGCTTTAATCGAACATGTCGTCGTCGTCGTCTTCTTCATTGTCCGACTCGGCGAAGTACTTCACCTCCTTCTTGGCGCGGCCGGAGCGGTCGTGGGACGCGTTGGTGGTGCTCAGGCTCAGGCTGGCGTCCTCGTCCTCATCGTCAGACAGAGCTTTCTTAAGCTTCGGCTACACGGCAGCAGAAAAGAAACAGTTTTTGACGTTTGCATTTCTGCATAAAGTAATCTGATGCCTGAGACAAGTTATTTGGAGCTCAATATCACGTAGGACGGTTCAAAGGGCTTTACAGGCTGTAAAGCCCTGACCCAGCCCAAACTCTGTGAGAGGACGAGGAAAAACTAAGTAAAAATGGAAGAAACGCTGAACGGCCGGGTGTGCAATAGTAGGTGTGGAAGCAGACAAATTATAAAGACATAAAAACATTAAAACAGCAAGTAAGAAGAAAACTGTAGAAATATAAAACCATGTAAATATAAGGAACAGAATAAAGTGGCAAAAAAAGAGGGGGGGAGAGAAGGACAGAGAGAAAGAGGGAGAAACAGAGAGAGAGATAAAGAGANAAAAAAAGAGGGGGGGAGAGAAGGACAGAGAGAAAGAGGGAGAAACAGAGAGAGAGATAAAGAGAGAGGGAGAGAAGCAGAGAGAGGGAGATGAGATGAAAGAGAGACAGAGAGAGAGAGAGGTAACTGACTGGAAGTTTAAAGCTTTGTGTAAAATCTCTGCAGCACATGTTGCTCATTTATAAGAAATGTTCCGTTTTGCTGCATTTTGGCACACACATATTGGATTTTTTTCTCCTCAGCACTGCAGATAAACGAGCTCTTTGGAATTCTCATAAACTACAGAAAAAACTATTTCAATGCAGCTTATTTTTTCACAGGTGAAGCACAAGCAGCAATAGATTTTTACCGTACCATGTTAGGTTACCTGACATATTCATTTGAATATGTTAATATTCAAATGAAATAGTGTGTTGTACAGTTAATCAAATTAAAAATGAACTCATGATTTGTCTTTGTGCAACAACTAAATCGCAAAAACCTGCAATTTAATATTAAATAAACTGCATATACTTTTGAGGAGCGATGCAAAGTCATTACAGCAGTGCGAGCACACCTGTCTGAATTTTAGCTACACCTTGGACATGTAGAATAATCGTCCTTCAAATCACGATTCATTAGATCGTTATTCGTTAGTAAACGCAATTTGATTTTTGACTAAATCTCACAGGTCTCTTATGCCTATATAGAAGCAACATGCATATGATACTGGTTCTAAATCTGTTCTTTAATCATTTAGTGACAACTAAAAACATTTAATTCATTTTTGATAAATAATGGATGTTATAAATGCGACACTTATTTTTTTCATTTTTAACTTGTGATTTAGGTCGACAAAGTGGAGGATCTGTTTCTGCATTTCATGTGGCTGCTGAAGACGCACAGTTGATAAGAAATGATAAATCATGTATTAAACTGCAGCATCTTTCCCTGTAGTTTATATTTTACATTTTAAACTGTAAAATAAATAAATCAATAAAAAAGACACTCACTTTGATGGAACTTTTTCCTGTCTTCTTCATCGGACTGTAATCGTCATCCTCAGAGCAAGATGGCTTCCTCTTCCTCCCTCTGCCTTTACCTGCACAGAGTTCACCAACACATGGTGAGAATAAAGCCAACATCAGGAGTACGTGAGGTAACTTTCCAAAAAGCTTCCTGCTGTACCTTTAGGAGCCGCCGTCGGCTTCTTTGACGCTGTGTCAGAGTCTGAGTCCCAGATGGATTTATCTGGTTTCTTTGCTTTTGGTGCTGCTGGCTTCTTGGGNGTCAGAGTCTGAGTCCCAGATGGATTTATCTGGTTTCTTTGCTTTTGGTGCTGCTGGCTTCTTGGGTTTAGGATTTCCATCTGAGGGCTTCTTAGGTGCGACTGTTCAAAGAAAAACCTCAGAGTTCAAAACGCTTCCAGGGCAGACTGAGCTACCGCCACACAGAATTGAGGAAAAAAAAAAAAAAAAAAAAAAAAAAAAAAAAAAAAAAAAANATATATATATATACATATATTAAAATAAATTCCCATTCAAATTCAAACAATTCTGATATTGATTTGTAAAATAAAAAAGTGATCTTTTCAATAGTCTAATCTTTAATTGAACACTAGTAGCATAAGCAACGCTTGTAGCATAAGTATCAATAGTAGTATAAGTAACGCTAGTAGCATAAGTAATGCTAGTAGTGTAAGTAATGCTAGTAGCATAAGTAACACTAGTAGCATTAGTAACGCTAGTAGCATAAGTAACGCTAGTAGCATTAGTAACACTAGTAGCATAAGTAACGTTAGTAGCGCAAAGCAATGCTAGTAGTGCAAGCACTAGTAGTGCAAGTAACACAAGTAGTGCAAGTAATGCTAGTAGTGTAAGTAACACTAGTAACATAACAATAGTAGCACAAGTAATGCTATGGACGTAAGTAACACTAGTAGCCTAAGAAAGACTAGTAGTGCAAGTAACGCTAATAGCGTAAATAACACTAGTAGCGTATGTAGCAGTGCAAGTAACGCTAGTAGCATAAATAACAGCGCCAGGAGTGCAAGTACCACTAGAAGCGCTAATAACGCCAGGAGCGCAAGTAATGCTAAGAGCATAAGTACCACTAGTACTGCAAGAAACACTAGCAGCATAAGTAACACTAGTAGCGTAAGTAACACTAGTAGCGTAAGTAACACTAGTAGCACTAGTAGCGCAAGTAACACTAGTAACATAAGTAAAGCTAGTAGTGTAAGTAATGTAAGTAATACTAGTAGCGTAAGTTCTGTGTGATGTAGTGTGACTACTTGACTACAGAAAGCGTAGAAGACAAAGCTTGTAATAAAAACAACATGTGCCTGTGGCAGATGTTTGGACTCGTTTTGGCTTTCAAAAACAAAAGGACACAAATGAACCCAACAAAATTAAAGGGCATTTGCAAAATATGTAACTCAGAAGTAAAATTTTGTGGCAACACAACGAACTTCACAACATCTGCAGCACCAACACCTGAATGAAGACAGACGAGATAGAAAATGTCGACCAACAAGCTGCATCTGCCTCACCTCCAGCCAAAAAAATGAACGAGTCGTTACTATTTTTATGGAAGATATGCGTCCTTACAGCGTCGCCGTGACAACGAGGGATTTAGGAACACAATTGAAATACTAGAAACACGGAATGCTGAGCAACACGACAACACGTTAGTGAGGTGGCTACATAAAGTTTCATATGGAGGTCAAAAAGCATCAGAGCCTCTCTACAGTCACCCAAAGGTCAAAAGTCAATCTGAACCTGTTTCCTTTAATACACTCATTAAGTTTTCAACATTGATTTGAAAGAATGTATTCACTTTTTTATACAATAACGTAATTTAGAAGACATAACCCGAACATTTTCCAGAATTTAATCAAAAGGAAGCTTTGAAAATCGAAATCAAATCGAATTGGGAACAGCTGATATAAAGATCAATTTTCTATCCATAACTTAAGTATGGATTATTGTGTTTAGACTGATAAGGGAAAAAAATGCCTTTCATTCTTGTTAAGAGTAAAGAATCAAAACAAGGAAACATGGAGAGTCTGAGTATTATCTGAGCTCACGTTAACATAGTATCACGTGACTGGCTAGACCCATAAACCCTTTGATTCTCCCACATTTTGCACATAGTGATTATTATATTCTTGTCTGGTTACTGCAAACACTCCCACTGCAGCTTCCTGTAAGGAGATCCACTCCCTCTAGTGGACAAGGTGAGACGTTACCTTTCTTTGCTGATGGTTTGTCAAATGCAGAGTTGCTGGAGTACGACGAGAAGACGGGACCGTTATCATCGCTGTCTGACTTGAATCCGTCTGCGGGACAAAGCAGCAGTGCAAAGTTTAAGCAACTTCCTCATCTTACTAATCACTAATTAAACAATAAGACTTTTAGAGATGTAATATTAGAACATGATGTATGTTTTGTATGTTTCCCCACACATAATGCAGCTCGTGTACGTAAATAAAGGACAGAACATTTGAGAATATCGGTGATTTAACATCTTGTAATGAATTAAGAAATACCCTTGCTTTAATATTTTCATAAATATTATTAAAGTTCATCCATCTCTTATTCATCAACAGAGTACCTTTATGTAAAAGGCTACATTATGAATTCATGATTTCTCAGTGCTTCCCCATATATAGGCTTTACTTGGGCGACCCTGGGTGGGCCGCCCAAGACTAAATTTGTAATCTTAACATCATTTTGAAGGTAAAAGTGTCCTAAAAAGATCCCATGATTAGGTTTTGTCACCATTAATCCATTTTACAGCCAAAATCCCCGTAGACCAGCATCTATCTTCTTCCATATGAGCGTACCGAAAATGCTCAAATAGTGGCGGGTCCTTTATTTTTGTTTTTTAACCAGGCTTTTATTCCAGCCAGGTCATTATTTCTAATTTTAAAATATATGTAACCTCCATGCTTCTCACCAAAGTTTCCTTCTGCTGTGTTATAGTTAATTAGTTTCTTTAGTTTTCCTTTAAAACCCCGCTGAGGTTGAATGAAAACATGCTCGTTGTGTTACTGCTATTGCGTAGCAACCAGTAGTATACAGCCTGGTAGCGGCCATTTTCAACTAGATCTGAGTGGTTTTTTTGCTTTTTCTTTTCACTTTTAAAGCCAAACAGCCATGTTAAAACTTTTGTTGGAATCTTCTATTGCACAGTTATCTATTTTGGATTTTTTTGGGGNGTTGGATACACGGCGTGCCTGCTCACCGCCACAAGTAAGTTTTCAACCTGTGGAAAACACTGTTTCTATATCCACTGCTTTGGAAACAATTGGTTTAGTCATTTATTCCAACAAAAACTTTGACTTTTTTTATTTACAAGTTGCTGTATACTTGTAATTATGCAGCATGAATCCTTAAAAAAAAAAAAAAAAAAAAGTTTACTCACCACTGTCATTGCTTTTTTCAGAGAAGTCCAATTTGGACGAGAAGATGCTGGTTGTCTCTTTCTTTTTAGCTGCTGGTATGGACCTTCATACATTAAAAAAGGACAATGAGAGAAACAATATTTACCATTTCACACACCACACAAATGAGTAAAAACTATATCACAATGTCCAAATGAGTTCTGAAATGTGCTTCAAGCCGTACATGGTCGTTTGTTTTGGAGGATAGATGTCGTCATCCTCCTCCTCCTCCTCCTCCTCCTCGTCCTCATCCTCACTGAAGCGGCCCTTTGTCTCAGAGACAGGGAAGTCGTCTTTGTAACTCTGTCTCACAGGAGACGATGCCACGTCATCATTCTCTTCTACGTCAGCTTCCTCATCTTCCTCCTCCGAGAAGTCAAATGTGTATTTTGGCTTTGAAGCTGAAAGACGAGAGTTTTATTTCAGTATCAAATCAGGTTATTATTATTCCTCTGGATTCTGAGACTTAAAGGACCATACCAGTGATCGTGCATGTTTGAGCCCAATATATAGCATCCACATACACGTTACTGACAACCACTTCCCAAAATATACTTCATTAGCAGTAAATTATAGATTGTTTTTCATACCTTTCAGACTGCCATTGGTTTTAGTTCATTCCAGTATGCTATAATAATCAACTTGCAGAGACTTCAAATATGCTTGAGATACATAATCCATCACAACATACAACATGTCTATTAGGTTTTTTTTGTCAAAGTAATTTTATGTAACCACGGAGCTGAACGGAAGACAATGTATTCCTCTGCCAGGAAATATAGTCCCAGGAGAAGACGGCTTTTACAGAGAAATTAAAATAACCCCTTCTACAATCGTGCAAAAGTTTTAGAAGGTGAAGCGTTGAATTTTAAGGTGGGTGTATCACCTGAACATTTGAGTTAGAAAGATTAGGGGCTTTGAAAAAATAACAGGAAAACTAAAGTACGGTTTTATGTTTTGGAAAATGGCTGTCAGTAATGTGGATTATAGATATTGGGCTCAAACATGCAGGACTGGAGGCACAGTCCTTTAATGTTCATTCATGCTGCAGATGAATTTCATCAGACTCAAACTGTTAACTTTGAACATATTTGTTTTATTCATGATATATTGTTAGTTAAGGAAGTAGAAAACTTTATTTTGAAAACACCAAAGTTCTGTGGCGGAAGTGTTGAGTGAGCACCGTAGGAACATGGCAGCTTCCTGTCAAGGACAAAGTTGTGTTTTTTTTTGTTTTTTTTNTTTTTTTTTTTTTTTAGAGTAACACTGAGACACGTCAGGCTGACTGAGGCGGTGCATGCTGAAAGCATGATGACAGAGGTCAGGAAGATCAGCTCCAACTCTGTCACGCCAACTGAATTTTAGCAGCTTCAGCAGGCGTACAGGAAACACGACAAGGATCAATATGAATTATACCTGATAACCTCTGCGACTTGGACTCTCTGGGGATGATGGGCTCACTGTTCTCCAGGTCGCTGTCTGACTTGGACTCCTCATCAGACCAGGGATTTCGCTTCTTGACCTTCTTAGTGGAGCTTCCTTTGGGTCCTGGGGCTTTTCTCACTCGGGGAGCTCCTGAAAAAGAGATTTTTTTATTTAATTTTTTTTTTTTTTTTTTAATTTAAAAGCTGTTTGATTCTAATTCCATTCTGAATTATTTGCTTCCCATTATCTAAGGATTCATAAAGGAATTCCTGGTTGTTTAGAAAAGGATTCAAGTTACATCTCACTGCACATCACATGATTTACTGGTTAGCTAATTTTCCGCCCGTGTAAAGTTTCAGCAGATTCACTGAACATTTTCTTCACACATAACAAAAAAAAAAAAAAAAAAAATGTCCATGTTTCCAGCTGAGCAGCAAAGCACTGACCAGGCTCTTTCTTCTCTTTCTTGACACGTGCAGGCTTTGGTTTGGACACAGAGTTTTCCACTGTTCCTCCTTCGCCAACCAGACCATCGTCGTCAATCTCCAGCTTCACCGTCGAGTCCAAATCACTCTGAGAGAAAAACGCAACATGAAATAATTCGCCATTTTTGGTGACACATTATTCGATAATTCTTTAACAGAGAATGCAGACATGCCTGTTTTTAATACCTCATCCTGTGTTCTTTATCTCCATGGTAATTTGATTACAATTATTTAGAGAACGACTGGATGCATCAGGAAGTCTTTCACTGTCACCATGCTTCGATTCGATTATTTCGATATGCTTAATCAAACACAAAACTTTTTTTTAACTTCACTGAATTTACAAATGACTACAGGAACTTAATTACACTATTAGTGAAATACAAAGAATAACAGAATACAACAATTTATTATTGTTATATCAGGGAGCAGGAAGAACCATTGTCAAACACATGAATATTATTTAGAATTAACAGTTCTTATATCAGCGTTGATTTTATTCCTGTTTATCTGAGCAATCTAACATTCAGTTTCAAGAAGATAAATATACAGTTTTGTTTACACGTCAGCATCAGGGCCATACCTCTCTTTACAAAGTTTGATTTCACAATAATTAGCTAACAGCCCTACATTATGCAATCGTAAATTGATTTATTCAGACATGTTAACATAATCAGTATAGCGATGAATTGTCTACACCAATAAAACAACAGACGCAGGGACAGAAATGTATGGAAGTAGGAGTGTGTTTTAAAGAGGAATGCACTTTAGGGGGTTTATATTTTTATCTTTGATTTTGCCCAAAATAATTAATTTTATCATGTCGGATTGATGCACCTTTAGCTTTTACTGATTTTCGTGAATGCAAACATCGCATGATGTCTGTTCAGAAGGAATCCGAAGATGAGAGAATTTTTGGCATACATTTAAGATCATGAATTTTGTACATTGTACCTTTTATACAAAACATATTTCAGATTTATAATCAGGATGTGTTTTTCAGTCTGAGTGCTGTGTTTGTTTCAGCACAGAGATGAATAGCCAATAAGAACGACTTACCCTCATATCTCTGAGGAATGTTTGCTATACCAGCAAAATTTAACCATTTGTTAACAGTAAAATAATATTTTTTTGAGCATCTGACAGTGTATTTCCAAACTTCCAGTTGTGAAGAGGACCAGATGAAACCTCTTCTGACACTCTCAATGGCAGAGATTTTAATTATTTTGCAGGTGACATGTTATTTATTACCTTCTTCTTCCTGGTCATCTTCTTGGCAGCATCAGACTTGATGGGCTGAGTTGGCGGCTCCACCCTGCGGCCAAACGGCGAGGGCATTGTCTCCTCCAAGGCTAGCTTTTTGGCCTTAGGTTTGCCCACCTTCCCCTTCACGAGTTTGATGGCCCTTCCTGCACTCTGATCCTCTCGCTCCTGGGCCTCCACATTCTGACAAAACAAAACGCACTGATCAGAGATGGTCTTTCTACAGCAGCTGAAATATGGGATTAAACTCTGGATAAGAAAATGGTTCAATATCTGTCCAGAACAAAAAAACATATGGCTACCAGTGGCTTATAAACATATTAATGAATCCTTCTGAGTGAGCAGCATCCACAGGTGAGCTGAGCAAATGTTAAATACTGAAATAACAAGGAATGTCTTAAACTTGAACTCACGTCCAGTTCCTCAATGAAAACTGCCAAATCCTCCTTCCAAAGATCGTTGGAAGATTTCCTCTGCAGGTCATTCAGCTCTGCTCTCTGCACATCAACACACGTTCAGTTTGTTCATGCGTCAGACTGTCAAACACGCTTATCATAGCAGCAAAAATGCATTGTCTTCCTGGGGCTCAGCGACTCATCTTTGGAACAACCCGCAATAAAAAAAAATGCATCAGGTCATTATGATTAATTGTGCTCAATCATGTATTTAATACAAATCTGTATTTAATAAAATCTAATCTAATATTTAATAAAAAAAATTGCACAAACCAGGTTGTTACAAATGAACTTCTTTCTGTTTTTATGTGCTGCAAAAACAGCACTTCAACGCACAATGCATGATATCATCTGTAAATGCTCCAACACCTACCAGTCTTTAGAAGACTTTACAACTTAAAAGGCTTAATACTTAAAGGACCATCCCGGTGGTTTTGCATGTTTGAGCCCAATAAATACTACTACTAAATAAACGTTACGTTACTGCCAAATATTTTACAAAACATAAAACTGTACTTTAGTTTTCCTGTTATTTTTTCAAATCCCCTAATCTTTCTAAATCAAATGTTCAGGTGATATACACACACCTTAAAATTCAATGTTTTGGGCACAGTTGTTTTAATTTCTTAGTAAAAGCCACCTTCTCATGAGACTATATGACCTGGCAGAAAAGGTTTCCACCAAGAAATACTTCCAGGTCATGCCAAACTTTTAAATTCAATGAAATGCTAAAATTGACTACTTTGTACTTTACTTTATTACTTTGACAAAAGATTTTAATAGATGTTTTGTTCCATGTGATGAATTATTTATCTACAGCACGTTTCAAGCCACAACAAGTTGGTTTTAATAGCGTACTGGAATGAACTGAAACCAACAGCAGTCTGGAAGGTAGGAAAAACAATGCTACAATTCTACAATTTCCAACAGTACGTTTGGGAAAATGGTCAGCAGTAACATAACATGTATGCGGGTTGCATTTATTGGGCTCACACATGTAAAATCACCGTTGTGGTCCCTTGAAACATCCTAAATATAGAAAAGATAAAATATGAATAGAATCTGAAAAGGGTGGGTCAATATTTCTGATCATTACTTTTGGCCTGTGAGCTTTGAACTAGACTAGCAGCCGTTAAACCTTGACGTTCTTCACTCTGTCTGTGGCACCGTTTTCACTCATATCATGCACTGTGAAGAGAAGTTTCTCTGAAAAGAAATTATCTCTTTGCAAACGCTACATTAGCCACAAAGCCCCCGAATGCACCGCCGCTGCTTGAAGAGAGGAGATTGAATAAGTTTAAAAACATAACGACAATACATATTAACGTGGTCGGCTGCTCTACCTTCTGGTCCCTCTGCTTGAGCAGCTCCTCCACCTTCTCCTTGGTCAGGCACCACAGAGGCATGTTGAGGATGTAGTTGAAGTTTGGTCCCGACGAGGAGCCAGAATCCACCGAGCTGTCGCTGTCGTTGTCATCGCGGTAATCTTCCTCCTGTGCCTGTCGGAGAAAGATATGAAATCACGAATGAAATCCAAGCTCATCATGAGGATTTACGTCACTTTACTGTCTGGAAGTCAGTGGTACTTTTATTAGCCAAGTGCCAATTACAACTGGCCATGATGTAGATTTTAATTCTAATAATATGAAACTCTTCAAATACTGTCTGGGATCTTTGGGATTTTTGAGCTTTTTTTTCTAGTTTTTGTTTTGCTCTCTTTTACCACCTTAAAAAATCTTTTTAGCCAAGCGCTTGGTGTCTTATCATATTTTCACTTTCAGATTTTATGTAAGAGCAATAGAGAAAAAAACCACACAAAATAGAGACAAAAACCACACAAAGCACCTATAGAAAATCATACATACTTATTGATAAATCTTTAAAAAAAAAAACTGCTAATGAAAGTTTTTGTCAACACACAAATAACATCAGAACTTTGACATTCAAAAAAAAAACCCTCAAAATACTACAAAATGCTCAAAAAATATGACTGTTTTACCAATATACAAAGTCTGGGCCACAGAGTTTTTTTTTCAGTGTTCAGGTTTTGTCATAATTTTTAGCTTTAGTTACTGAAAATACAACAAATGATTCCTCAACAATCGTCTCTGTATTCCTCTCCATCTCTTACTGCAGTGAGTCTGTGAAAGCAGGACAGGAAATATGTCCATAAAAGGACTGCATGTACGTGACTAGCTGGCATGAGCAGGATTTAAAAATGCTGGCTCCTCATCGGTAAGGAACTGGTCACTTGAGAATAGTCAAGACATTTCACTACGGCGCTTTTCCAGCCTCGTTTTCATGCCAAAGAGCAGTGAAATTAAGCAGAAAATGTATAAATTTAAGTTATTCTATTTTTATTCTAGTAGTAATTCTAGTAAGTATTCTAGTAATGGTTACTGTACTTTTATTCTAATACAAGCTGAGAATATTTTCATACTTCGGCTCAGATTGCTCTTTCATGGGAAAAAAGTTTCATCTTCTCATTTCCTGTCACAGTGAACAAAATGTTTTCCACCTTCTGCTGTGATAAATGTGGATTTACTGACAGATACACTAAATATACTAAATTATTTTTATTCTTGCATCACAATATATGGTTATATTAGTCACATATTATTTTTAGAAACTTGATGAAATGAATTTTTATGCCATTTCATAGCATTCATACCACATTTTACAAATGTAAATGCATGATCCAGCTATTGCAACTTTTAAGTTGGCTAATTTTGTCTCGAAGCTTGGAAAAGAAAGCAAGATGGATCATTTCTTTAATAAGTGTAAGATTTTGCTTGTTGCATTGTATGGATTTGATTTCAAAATGTTTAAGAAATTTGTTGTTTACTGAAGTTTAGTTCTTTTGTACCAGTGTATCTGTAAATTTTGTACCACACTGGATCCGGTTTATGTGACATAATGTTGTCCTATACACCCTGTGGACTGACATGTATGACACAATAATTAAAAACAAGTATTAATTTCTATAACTGTACCTTTTCCTGAGATTTGGTCCAGGCAGCTACTGGATCTGACTCGTAGCCTTTCTGGACAAGCATTCTGATCAGCTCACGCTTGGATTTGTTCTCTGTATACAAAGGTTAAAAAAAAATTTAAAAAAATATTAAAAAACAAAAAAAAAAACATATTAACCCACTAAACTGGAAGCTGATTCTTAAAGGACCATACCAGTAGTTT
Organism: Lucifuga dentata; assembly: GCA_014773175.1. Lineage (NCBI taxonomy): Eukaryota > Metazoa > Chordata > Actinopteri > Ophidiiformes > Bythitidae > Lucifuga > Lucifuga dentata. Next base: position 43,110 of record VXCM01002468.1, read on the forward strand.
TTCTTGTTTCAGCCCAATAAATACTACCTGCATACCCACTATGGTACTGGAAACCATTTTCCAAAACCTAAAACTGTATTTTGATTTTCCTATTATTTTACCAAATCCCTTAATATTTCAAACGAAAGGCTCAGGTGATTTACACACCTTCAAATTCAATGTTTTGCCTGCTAACACACATACCCTAATGTAGAAGGTATGGCCATTTTAGTTTCTCTGGTAAAAGGTGGTCTTTTGTCCTGGGACTATATTCCCTGGTGGAGACACACATTTTCTTCTGTGTAGCTTTGTGTTGGATCTGTCAGCAGGACGGATATCCCACCTACAAGTAAATCTAATTGGACGGTATATGCTCCATCGAGCACTCCAAAACATTTCTCTCTCTCCCTTCTCAATCTGTTGTACCTGATACAGTACAACTTCTTCAAATGCTTTGTGTACTGACTAGTCCTGTGTTTCCATGCCGGCCTTCCAGCCTCGCTCATCCAAATATAGAGTACTTCTGAGGTCAATGTAGAGGAATGTGCTTTTGTATAAATTAGTATGAATAACAGCTTTGCTACTCTGAAGTTAGCCAAAATGACTTTTGTTGCCCCTTTAATGCAACTGACTTTCTAATTTGTGACATCTTTTTATGACATCCATTATGGATAATTGTTGGTCTTCTGTGTTCAGGATCCCGACATCATCACTTGTGATGACGATGTCATTCAGCAGCTGGATGTTGAACCTCTGTTAACATGCAACCAGGAAGAATTCTCACATTCTGCACTTTTAACTCCACTAAAACATTCAAATTAAGCAACCACACAAAAAAATTATAATAATAATATTGTGTGGTTGGCTGTGATGAGTTAGTGGTTTCAAGCACGTTTCACGTCTCTACGAGTTGATTTCTTTTTAGTGTACTGGATGACTGCCTGGAAGGCAGGAAAAACAATTTGAAAATGCACCATTCCAGTATGTTTTGGAAAATGGTTGGCAGTAAAGTAATGTGTATGCATGTATCTAATGTGCTCAAACACATAAACACCGGTATGGTCCTTTATGGCAATTTTAAAACCTTAATAAAGTAGGATGGTGTGCACATTCAACCCAAGTTGGGATCAGGTGCAGGATCAAATCAGAGTAGAAGAAGAAAAACTAGACTGTATACTGAAATTCAAGCTTCCAAGAAGAGGCTTTATTTATTGCAATGTTTCAACCAAGCTACTAGCTTAAACAAGCTACTAGTTTAGACCAAGCTACTAGCTGAGATCTATACTTACAAATATGGATTGCTGATTGTTGTATTTTTCCCATGCACACTCCCAAGAGTAATGGCATTAAATTACTCTTGTAATTTACTCCGCATGAGACATCATGTGATCACCTATTGTAGGTGGAGTTGGAGATCTCTCTGAGTACTTATGGCTCTGTCTAGTACTGCAAAGATGTTGCATAAACCATGTTGGTCGAAACTTTGCACTAAATAAAGCCTCTTCTTGGGAGCTTGAATTTCAGTGTGTGGTCTCCTTGTTCTTCTCACTTGAAAACCTTTTCACTATTCTTACCAATTGTTACTTTTCCTTCGATCTTCTCCAACACAAAACGTGCTTGGTTGGAGAGTTTGGCTGCCTCAGCACCCAGGTTGCCCAATAGCCAATCCTTCCTCAGTTTGTAGTAGTGCAAACGGAGCTCAAAGAACTCCTTGAGAATGTCCTGAACTGAGTCGTATCTCTTCAGACAGCCCATGTGGTCAAACAGCACCTAGTGATAAAAACAGGTACATGGGTAATGATTTAGGAAAAAGCTGATGATGACAAAAGCTCCTAACTGCAGAAAGGTACATGGTTATATTCACCACATAGGATAAACAAATTGAGAAACTAAAAATGGGAGAAAATCCAGTATAGTATCTACTGATCAGCCAATCAGGCAAGAGATGGACAGCAAATCCCTGTAATATGGTCAGTGTTAAATGAGATCTGTCAGACAGTCTGGCAAAGCTGAGACCTTCCAACTGCATATCAGAGGATTAAAGGCAGGAAGTTCATGTTTACCATGGAATTGCACGTGAGGCTGGACTGCAGCTTGAAGACTTTGTGGAGGCCGGCTGCCTCTGCCTGAGCCAGTTTTTCCTCAGACATGCGAACCAGGAATTTGACTGTGGTGTCAGTGTGATATTCCTTGTAGTCAGTGATGAGAGCCGGGGTTTTGTCTGTGCCCTGCAGCATGGGCTCCAGCACAGACTCCTTATAGGCCTGCACACAACAGCAAAGGAATCACCAGTAAGCTCACTCTGCTTTACTACTGTGCAATAATGCTACTTTCACTACTTTGCAATAATTAAGACTTCATATTTTTTTAATTTAAATTGTAATTAAAATTTTAAATGTAATGTTTTAAATTTAATATTTAAAATTTATTCTGTAACTCTGCATTAATTGGTAATTTGTACTTACCTCTGCTTTGTACTTGTGAAGCACCTTACCTTACCTCATCTTTGTATGTTTGTATATTTGTATATGTAGCTTTTTGTATTGGTATTTGGTAAGGTAGTTTTAATTTTGTACTTGTATTTGCCTTTGGCATTTGGTACTTGCTTTAACTGCTTCTATTGCACCTTCTCACTGTGTACTGCTGAGCAGCCTTTGGCACAATAATTTCCTCTGGGATAAATAAAGACTTTTCTTATCTTATCTTAAAGGACCATACCACCATTTTGCATGTTTGAGCCTAATATATTCAACTGTCATACAAGTAACATTACTGACAATCATTTCCCAAAGCATACTACTGGAACAGTAAATTAAAAATGTTTTTCCTACCTTCCAGACCTCCATTGGTTTCAGTTCATTCTGCTATTAAAATCAACTTTCAAGTATCAACTTGTTGATACTTGAAACGTTCTTGGGATAGGTAATCCATCATCACCAACAAGACGTGTATTCAGGTTTTATTTTTTAGAAGTTATGTAATTTTAGCATTCAAGCACAATAAAAAGCATGGAGTGAATGTATGCCTCCACTGGGGAATATAGTCCCAAAAGAAGACCTGCGTTTATGGAAAAATTTAAAGGACCGTGACTTCATAAGGCTGTGTAACTATTAGCAGGAGAAACATGGATTTTTAAGGTGGGTGTATCGCTTGAATATATGATTTTGATTTTTTTGATTTGATTTTTGATTTTTCAAAATATCAGGAAAGCTGAAATACGGTTTTATCCTTTGGGAAATGATTGTCAGTAACGTAACATGTATGAAAATTGAATATATTATGCTCAAACATGCAAAATGGGTGGTATGGTCCTTTAAGATTTGAGTAGTGCATATGGGAGCACATACATATGTTAGGACATCCTTTATTTTAGATATCTAGATATCTAGCAAGTTATGCTATTCGCTTATTGTTGTATATGTAAGTGTATGTGTTTGTTAATGTATCAATTTAACTTTTTAATTTCAGCCCAGTTTTAATTTTGCCATTACCCCACTTATTTGCCTCAGGATGTTTTACTGCCTTGAAATTACTCCTGTTGTAGTAAATCTATGATTCCAATTCTGTTTTAGTGCGGACCTGGTAGGCTACATGTTCTGCCACACATTCATTTTCTTTTAAAAAATAAATCCTATTTCTATTTGTTCCTGCAATATCCCAATTTTCCTGTGGAACTCTATGAAGTTCCGTCTCAGCCCAAAAAAACAAAACAATCTGGAACGACACAAGTGGACTGAAAGCATACCTGTGTCCACGTGCGAACTGGAAGCTCCGTGATCTCAATTGTGTTTTTGTCTATGACCGACACCTCTCCACTGACCAGGTACTGGTTTTGACCCAGTTCATGGATCACACCTTTGAAATTTTTGTAGCTGGGAAGCTGTTTGAGGAAGGAATTGAAAAGGGAGAAATTAGAGAGGGAGGAAAAACTGAGGGAAGTGATCTCATTTCACATTTTCACAAAGCAGCTTTGATCAAATGGCTCGTTTCGGCTGCAGAGTCCTCACCATGGGCAGCGGGTCCTGGTGGTTGAGCATTCGATGGATGTTGTTGGCGATCTCTCGGGGGTCATAGTTGGGGATCTTGCACGCCCAGCCCGTCCCAATGCCCTCAGCACCGTTCACCAGCACCATTGGAATGATGGGAATGTACCACTCAGGCTCCACCTTCTGGTTATCATCAAACAGGAACTTGAGCAGGTTGGAATCCACAGCTGGGAATAACAGCTTGGCAAGAGGACTGAAGTGAAAAGAGAAAATATCATCACTTCCCATCATCAAAACTTTAATTAGAGGTCGACAGATATGATTCACGGACCGTTATGGGGCTTTTATTTTAAATGTTGGTACTTCAGCTGTTTTCGATTATATTTACGTATACTTCTGCAGCATCTTGATTGGATTCCATGAGGTATGAATAAATAAGTAAATGTTATTCATATTAGCCTTAATTATATTAACGTGTTGAAGCTCAGTGGTTCTAATTATGTTTGAGAGAAGAATCAGTGGCAAACAATTTGTTATTTAAAAAAAAAAACAAACACAATTTCAATCCAAAGATGCTGGTAGCAGCACAAAAAAGCTATTTTTTCTCCCCATTGCTGACATTAACAACACAATCAGAGTATTTTTCTGTGCCATGCGTACCTGAGCATGGTGAAGATGTAACGAGGGCTGGCAGCATCTTTGCCTCCGTTAATTCGAGTACCAAACTGACCCAGAGGCTGCAGGATGTTCACATTGTTGCTGCCCACAAAGTTCTGGGCCAAATTCACAATAGTCATCATGAGGGCTTGCTGTGAGGACAAATGGAAACTGTTTGTCAGTAAAAGCACTTAAAATGTAGAATCTGTGAAAGAATTGTACAGGCTCTGTCATGGAGTTAGAAAAAGGAGAAAACGGTGTGGTCTTCATGTTGTATTATTAACCCTTGTTGCATTAATTTTCAAAATTGTTTCAAATGGCTAAGTATTGTACATGCTTAAATGCAAAAGTAGGGAATACAGCTACTATCAACTTTAGGACTCATCTTATCCTTAAAAAAAGCATGTATCAGTGCACCTCTCCGTGATGGTAGGCAGACATTTCTGCCACGGATCCAGCCAGCTGCGCTACTTTCACCTCCCTCTTGTCATTTCTCTTCAAGCAGGTGAACAGCACCTTTCTCTGGCCCGGTTTCAAACCTGGAAACAAAGCATGCTGTCATCAGGAAACCAGCCATCCAGAGGGTGGAACAAAAAAATGATCAGTACGGCTATATGTCGTCAAATTTTTTCCCCCATAAATTCATAACAGTCATGTTTGCAAACCCAGTTGTGCTACAGAAGAATATGTTTCAGGGTTCACTTTTAGACAAAAAAAAAATAAAAATTCCCTAGGTTATTGGATCTATTTTACTCAACTGAAAAGCAGCAAACTGAGCATCTAATTGAGAAAAAGTTTATGTACAAACCATCAACCAAGGAGGGAATGGATCTCTCATTGTCAGAGTTGGAAAACAGGATGAGCTCTTTGTTGATGAAGTCGTTGTAGGAGAGGTGCCTGGCTTGAGTTCCATACAGGTATTGCTAGAGGGTGAAAATTTAATTTCCATTTAAAAAGAAAGAAAAAAAAAACAATCATCAGTGGTGTGATGACTGCTTGATCAGAGCTTTAGACAGTGAATCCAAACAAGTGCTGCACAGGAAACGACACACACATATCAAAGGAAGGAGGAGGTGGACAGAGAGGGAAAAGAAAGTATAAAAAGTAAAGATATTTGCATCAAGATAAAAATCTTGATGCAAACTTGACTTTCTTCCTCCCATCGCTGCTTTCCTCTCAGCAAAGCGACAAACCTCTGGCAGGCCGTGCATCCTCCTCTGCCGTCTGTCCTCCATGAAGTTAGTCAGCCACTCCTTCCTGTCATCCGTCTTCTTCTTGCTGAAGGCCTGCAACAAAAAACACAAATGTGCAACGTTCCATTTACTCTTTTCATTCATTCTCTGTAAAAAGGAATTACAACGTTTTTACAATAAGAACAAACATTAATGGGCAGGAACAGTGTTCTTAATTGAGTCGTACTGTGCCCTCTAGTGGCCAGTACGGAAACTGTTCACTTGCCAAAGAAATGGTACACTGCCAACAGAGAACTGCAAGTATAGAAAACATATACATACATATAGTTGGTATTCTAGTAAGTTTGGTATTCTGACCGTAAATAAACTGATGAATGAAATAAAATTATACAAAAATCTAAACATAATTCACGAGCCTTTTATTATGATGGCAGAAATCATGTGTAAGTGAATTACTTAGCAGAATGTGTGAGAGAAAAGCCTCCATCTCATTAACTTTTCAAAATGGAACTCTTCCAAAATAATGAGCCTATATATATATTTATGTAACACTATGGCACTCAAGAAGCAATGATTGCTAATTATTTTACTATGACGCTATAGTCAAAATGCAGATTAGTCATCGAGCTGATGAACTGGAGATGGACTCAGCTATTTCAGTTTAATATTCACTTCACACCATGTGTTGTTGCTGTTGAACATCATCAAAATATTAATAAAACATTATTATTATTTTCATTATAAGCTGGTCAACCAATGTATATGTGTATGAACATCATGTGCCAACAGAACAACAATTACAGGAGCATACTGGTGATTTTGTATGTTTTACCCCAGTAAATAGAATCTGCATACACGTTACATTACTGCCAGCCATTTTCCATGTGGAGCGGTACATTTGGGTTTTTCCTACCTTCCAGGAAACCATAGCAGTTCATTTTAGTACACTATTAAAAAACCTACCAGAGACCGAAACATGCTTGAGATAAATAATCACAGCAAACCAAACATTTTCCTTAGTCATATTAATATGAGATGAGATGATGTCAGCTTCTGAAATATTAACATCAGTATCTCAGGGTTTTAGTTAACTAACACGGTGCAAGAAAAAAGGATCCTTAGCAACCAGACATTTCAACGTTAATATTTGACCTTTTGATTATGAATGAGATGTTATTCTGTTGTGAAATTTGTAATTGTGCATGATGATTTCTATGTTTTATGTCACGTGTTTGTGTATTTATGAATAATGGTTGTTTTATAAGTTTTTTGTAACATCTGATACTTGTGTTACGTTTACCTGCCCAGAGACTGCAGATGGAAATTAGCTGATAGCTAAATCTGGCACAAAGCATCTCCTCTCACTTTGAGATGAATGTTTTTTTGTGCACGGTCCCTGTCTACACAAATAAATAAATAAAGATACATGGTATGATGCAAGGAAAATACTGGATTTTTGACAGCGTTATGAAAGTTTGTGCATTTTGCAAAGCAGTAAGCAGCATAATTGTACAGTGTTGTGTTTCCAGCACCATACAAACACAAGCACAGAGCTGTAGCGTTTAGCTCACCAGCGTGATGGCAGCATCGTCTTCTGCACCGCTGTATCTGAACATGATGCGGTGTTTCTCCATGTCAGCAAAGTACTCTTTTGCTTCTTTGCTTGTACTTGTACCCAAACCTGGAACACAAAGCAAGCAAAGCTAAGAGCTGAAAACTTCTCATTCGACTATAGCTGGGACTCATACGATGTTTCAAAGGACATTTAACCACAAACCTTTGTAGTACTTTATATGCCAGGTTTTGTAGTTCCCTGTTTGTTTCTTCCACTCGTCAAACTCTGGAATGCTGTAGAAGGCCAGCTCCTGTTTGCTCTTGGTTGCCTGCAGACACAAAACCAACCGATGTTATTGAATTCATTTTCTAAATCAACCTGTTATGCAAACACAAATACATCCATCATCATTCACATATTTCAGCAACGATGACAAGTCATTGTATATTGTTTATTGGATCCCATTAGCTTCTGAAAATGCAATTGCAAGTCTTCCTTGCAACTGCATCAATACACATAAATACATACACAGTCATATATAAAATATACAAATGAAACAGGGTATTAGTTCACTTTAAAAACCATTACTGTCTAAGCTGACACAACTTTGACACCAGCATCATATTATGGAGGGTTTTTTTTTTTTTTTTTTTTTGGTGTAATGCAAGCTCAGGGACACAGAAAATTTCAATCAGCAATTATAGTATCACAACAAATGATCGTTTCACAAGTGAACTTCAAATATCAATGTTGCATACTCAGTGGAAATTCCTACTAGTTAAACATTTTAATGCAAAGCTTCACATTTCTGTGGGTTTAAAGAACCATTTTGCATGTTTGAGCCTAATATATTCAATTTTCATACATATTATGTTGCTGACAATCATTTNACCATTTTGCATGTTTGAGCCTAATATATTCAATTTTCATACATATTATGTTGCTGACAATCATTTTCCAAAGGATAAAACTGTATTTCAGTTTTCCTCACATTTTGCAAAATCTCTTAATCTTTCAAAATTCAAGTGATACACCCACCTTAAAAATCCATGTTTCTCCTGCTAATAGTTACACAGCCTTATGAAGTCACGGTCCTTTAAATTTTTCCATAAACACAGGTCTTCTTTTGGGACTATATTCCCCGGTGGAGGCATACATTCACTCCACGCTTTTTACTGAGCTTAAATGCTAAAATTATGTAACTTCTAAAAAAAACCTGAATACACATCTTGTTGGTGATGATGGATTACCTATCCTAAGAACTTTTCAAGTATCAACAAGTTGATTTTAATAGTGTACCAGAATGAACTGAAACCAGTGGCGGTCAGGAAGGTAGGAATAACATTTTTAATTCACCGTTCCAGTAGTATGCTTTGGGAAATGATTGTCAGTAATGTTGAAAATTGATGTATGAAAATTGAATATATTAGGCTCACACATGCAAAATTGATGGTATGGTCCTTTGACACATTTCAACCCAATATGTTGCATCTTAGGACAGATTGCAGCTACTGGTAGCTTGAAAGGTTAACATGTGTGTGTGTGTGTGTTCGTGTGTGTACCTTGACAATGGGTGTAATGAACTCCTCCAGGAAAGTGTGTTTCAGCAGGGACGGCCAGTTGTGGTGGAAAAAATTGATCAGCAGACCTTTGATGTGGGAGCCATCTTGATCCTGGAAGAAAAGACAANAAAAAAAAAAAAAAAAAAAAAATCATATGGCAGATCACCTGATCTGTCATGATCATGATCTTGCCGTAGCGAAGGCTCCTCAGCGACTCTGAGTCCTCATAGCTCTTCTTGTATTGAAGGCCAACAATTTTGATGATGTTGTTAATCTCGGCATTTTCCATGATCTGCGGACAAAAGGGAATAATGATAAACTCACAGATAGCTCCATTCTTAATTTTTTTTATTTAACTCCGAATCAACTTATGTTAATGTGAAAGGGTTGCTAACACTCCACAGAGAATCAACACTTTACTTTACAGCTCTACACAGCATCCAGCTGATTTATTTTATTGTTCACTCAATGGGAATGCTCATGTTGCTCTGTTGCTGCCTGCAATACAAAGTAGGCAACTATATGGTAATAAATTATCCTCAGAAACCACTTAATACCTTCAGTACTGCCAATTTGTTTTGGAGGAGAAGAAACAATAATAATTGAAATAGAAATAATGAAAACAATTATCTGTTGCAGCCATAATCATAAACATTTTCCTGTGATGCTTGTTACTCTGTTCACCACCTTAAACTCACCTCTCCTTAATGTCATTATAGAGCTTTTTTTTTTGTTTTATAGCTTAATTTTACATATAGTTAACCCTTTCTTTTCTTAACTCAAGTCTGAATGTTCAATTAGTAATTTATAATAATCTAATTTCAGCTGCTTTTCATTAAATATATGTTAAGTATCCTGCAACAGCATACATCGTTGTCCCAACTCTTGCCAAAACTATTTCTCATCACGTTGGCCATATCAGTATCAGTATTTTTTTTTAACTCTCAAATAATGGTATTGGCCAGAAAATAGCTGTACTGATCACTTACATACAAAAAACTTTCACTAATATCCCACTGCTTACCTGTTTGTGTGTTGCCTCCCGCACGTTTAAGATCTTGCCTCTCAGAGGGAACACACCGTAGCGATCGCGTCCGATGACTCCCAACCCAGAGACGGCCAGAGACTTGGCTGAGTCTCCCTCAGTGAGGATGAGTGTGCAGTCAGAGGAGTGTTTGCCACCTGAGACACAGAAAAGATAGACGTGTCAGCAAAAATCGACGTATCGACTTCTAGTCATCTTAAAGAATTGATGCTCCAAATCAGTTGATTGGCTTTCTGGGTGTCTGTAATCCTAAACCAGTAAAAGACCAAATTTATCAGGATTTCACTCAGAATTTGAGCTTCTTCCATCAGACTGAAGGTTCCTCTAGCTTGTAAAAACTTCTATACTTAAACATCTATAAGAAGTCATTAATTCTAACAGCTGTCACAGTCAGTAATACAACTGTTTTAAGTGAACCCTATTAATCTCCCACTCCTATTTTTTATCTTTTTAATGTGTAAATTTTAAATTTCATTTATGCAATTACTGTTTTCCGAGAGATGTGCATAGGTCACTCATTTTCTTAAATCTGTTTCCGTGTTATGTGTTTTTTATGGATGCGTTCTTGGGTAAGAGCCAATACCACAGAAAATTCTCCAAGTGTGAACTCAAAGGACAATAAAGTAGTTTTGAATTTGAAAACTACAGCCAATATGATGCATTATAAGTAGTTCATAAACACTGCAGACACACCGAGATGTCTTATGTCTCATTTTATGTAATTTATGATAGTTGCCCCTCGAGGATTCAACCGCCTGCATTTTCATTGCGTTTATTAGGCCTATAATGTTCTGATTGTGTGACTTTGGTGATTCATTCTGAGCACCACTTAATAATCAGCTAAATGTGGTGTAAAATGTCTCTGCACTGCACTTTAACATTTATGACTGGAGTTAAGAGGCATCAACCCTGCAGAAGCACTGCTGTGGACATTAAAACTAAGGCTTTATTTTTATTTATTAATCACTCACCGGCGTCGTTGGCATCGTCTAGCTTGGGGATGCCTTTGATCTTACTGTGCTTGACGGACGAGCACTTTTTATTCAGCTGCGTCTGAGCTTTGAACTTAACCCAGTTGAGTATGCTCTCCACGATCCCACAATTAGTCGCCTGCGGTGACAAAAACACAAAGTCCTTTCATGTCTAACACCAACAATTTCAGAGACGGAGAAACAATGAAGTGAAAACCCCATTCACGAGCTATAAAGGAGAAACGTCCTTACCGCCCTGACGAACTTGTCTGACAGAAGGCACTTTGACCCAAAGCTCTTGGTTTGGAGTGTCATGTTCTCCTTGGTCTGGGAGTCAAAGGTGGGGTTCTCAATCAGTGCATTCACAAACACCCAGATGTGGTTCTTCACCTGAAGCAGGAATGAGAGTAAGGTTATTCCATTTGCAACGTGCGACTGCTGTGACTACCGCCACATTAACCACCAAGTTTTCCGACTGTTGCACAAGTGATTTAATTGTCACAGCACCTGAAAGGGTTTGACTGAGACTCCAGCTTTGTTCTTCTTCTTCACCACCTCGATCAGTTTGGCCACAATCTGGTCCACCACATAGTCAATGTGTCTCCCACCCTGAGAGGAAAACAAAGTGTTCCAATGACCGGACGTGTACTGATGCCAATTATTATCATTCCTTAAGTACTGTGTCGCGTAAAAAAAATATTTAGCTGCTACCTAAATTACCAGAATTCATACCTAGTATTAGCCTGTTACAAAAGAATAGAGCAGCATATGTGTGAATCTCTTGCATAGCACTAAGTCTCTCTCTCTCTCTCTCTCTCTCTCTCTTTTTGGATAAATTGTGTGAGACTGTTTATATTTTAGTGGGTTTTAATGATGGACAGTGTATAACTATTTGCATTGTATATTAAAGGACCAAACCGGCCATTTTGCATGTTTGAGCCTAATATATTCAATTTTCATACGTTATGTTGCTGACAATCATTTCTCAAAGGATAAAACCATATTTCAGCTTTCCTGATATTTTGCAAAATCTCTTAATCTTTCAAAATCAAATATTCAAGTGATACACCCACCTTAAAAATCAATGTTTCTCCTGTTAATAGTTATGCAGTCTTATGAAGTCACGGTCCTTTAAATTTGTCCATAAATACACGTCTTCTTTTGGGACTATATTCCCTGGTGGAGGCATACATTCACTCCACGCTTTTTATTGAGCTTAAACGCTAAAATTACATAATTTCTAAAAGACCTGAATACATGTCTTGTTGGTGATGATGGATTACCTATCCCAAGAACGTTTCAAGTATCAACAAGTTGATTTTAATAGCAGAATGAACTGAAACCAATGGAGGTCTGGAAGGTAGGAAAAACATTTTTAATTCACCGTTCCAGTAGTATGCTTTGGGAAATGATTGTCAGTAACGTTACATGTATGAAAATTGAATATATTTGGCTCAAACATGCAAAATGAGTGGTATGGTCCTTTGATATTATGTTGAAGGTTATGTATTTGTTTTATTGTCTATCCTGCTTGATTGCGTATGTATTTTGTTTTATATATAAAATCAGTTTTTACAAATTTTCAAATAAGTCACAAAAAACATACACAAGAAAAAAAAAAAAANTTTTTTTTTTTTTTTTTTTTTTTGTATTTTGTTTTATAATCATTTTAATGTTGCTTTGTACTGCAGATTATGAATCTCTGTAAAAACCCAACTAGGGACAAGCTTTGCAGACTAGCTCTGGCTAAAAAATGTGCAGCATTAGTTTATTCTCTGAATGACCTACACCTCTGCACCAGTCCCTCTTCAAATAAACATTTAAATAAATTAAAATATTTCTGATTGGCACAGATTTCTCAGACCGCTGGTGTTCATGGTTTGATACCTTTGTGGTGGCGATGCTGTTGACGAAGCTGATCTGCTGGAAGCCTTTCTCGCTCATGGTGAGGCAAACCTCCCAGCGCTCATTCACGGACTCATTCACCACCTTCAGGGCCACGCCCGTTTCGTCCAGTTTGTCTTTGACATAAAGGTCCACGTAGCTGCGAAAGCTGTTAACCTTTAGTGGCAGAAAGAGACAAGGAAACATGTTAGGTATAATAACTAATATGGAGTTGTGGAGTGCCATTTTGAAATTCCAAAATCATTCTGGAGATACAAACTCTGCCTTAGTATGACTTTAACATGTGGCTTTACTGTCACATTATTATATAGCTGCTATTTCAGAGGCTCTTCTAATGTATTTTACAGCCTAAACAGGAAAAAGCTAAGTACAGATATCGTCTGTAAAAATCAGCTTCAAAGCTTACAGGCAGTTTTTTTCCGTTGAGCGTGACTTTAACGCCCTTGCAGGAACCGGCTACATCGTACGCTCTGCGGGTAAGTAACGCTACTATGTCTTTGTCCAGTTTCTCCATCTTGAACTTGGCCAGGTCTGGCTGAAACATCACGCAGGTAAAATCCTCCCCATCAAAGAACTTGATCTTGGGCTCAGAGGTCTTGTTCATGTTGTTTTGCCAGGTCTACAAGTAGAAACATGCAGTCAGTGGCAACTTACACAAACACCTGCTAATGCCTGCAACTTTTAGACTTTTTAAGTTCTTAACTGAATAGCGTAAATGACAATGTAAAATAACATGTTTGTAATCATAAGTTTATGCACAATCCTCTTGCTGAACTTTATAAAAATCACCGTAGTGCAGTGCAACAACTTCATCACATAAACAACCGTGATGTGAAACACCCTGTGACCAGTTACATAAACTAAACCCCAAAGGACAAAACCAAACAAGGCGATAATACACACGACCTTACCTAAGATGATCTGACCCTTAAAAAAACAGCATGTACTTGAATGTCATTCATAGGTATCAACTGATCCATTTTAAGCTTGCAGATTAAAATGCACCGCAGAGTCATAATTCATTCATAGGCAGTGTTGTAACGTTTGTAAAAGAATATCAGCAGCTTCTACACTCTAAAACATTTCCTTTTTTCTGCCACTGTGTAAGATTTTACAGGAAATCTGCTGCATTCCATTACAGCACAAAACAGGATGCACGATTCTTCCAGCAACCTATAGCGTTTAGAGTTTCTGCCAAAGAGAGATGGCAGAAAGAGAAAAGATGGAGGAAGATAAACAAAATAATAACTTTTGAATCAATACTATTGCTATCGTACCGCTTAAAAATAGAGGAAAGAAAACACCTCCAACACGTTCTCCTTCATTTATGGTAATTATATCAAACCATCACTGTTAATGTACTGATAAAACAATACCGTTACCCTGTAAAGACATCCTCACCTGTTTGAAGCTTTGTCTGTACTCCTTGCAGGCGGTTTCCACCGTGAACTTGGTGCTAAAGATATTGCAGAGTTTAGCACCATAGCCGTTCCTTCCACCTGGTGCCAAACAGGAAAATTATTATCACAGAGGTTCAACTCAGCTTTCACGACTGACTATAGCTGTATTTCCATCCACCTATTTTTATATATGGCTCCTCTTACCTGTGACCTTTTTCTCCTCATCGTCGTAGTTGCTGGAGGTGAGGAGATGGCCAAAAATAAGAGCTGGAACATACATCTTCTCATCTTTATGCTCCACCACAGGAATTCCTTTGCCGTTGTTCCAGATAGAGATGGTGTTGGACTCGCTGTAGCAGGCAGAGCAGAGGCAATGGATGAATTACACAGCAAGTTTGTCTACGTTCATCCCTGAACAGATCCGAAAAGCTGACAGTCCCACAGTAACAGGGCAAACATCCACTGCTCATTTATTTAGTTGAAAATCCATGAGCCCTATAGTTACTACTATTGACTTAAAGGACCATACCGGCCATCGTGCGTGTCTGAGCCCAACATACACAACCCGCATACATGTAATGTTACTGACAACCATTTTCCAAAACATAAAACCATATTTTAGTTTTTCTGTTATTTTTTCACATCCTCTAATCTTTCTAAATCAAATGTTCAGGTGATACACACCTTAAAATTCAATGTTTCACCCACTTACGTATGCACGATTGCAAAAGGCACGGCCATGTTATTTTCTCGGTAAATGCCGTCTTCTCCTGGGACTATATTTCCTGGCGGAGAAATACATCATCTTCCATGCAGTTCCATGTTACATCAGTTAAATAAAGTTACTTCAATAAAAAACTTTGAAAAAAAAATAATAAATGTGTTGTTAGCTGTGATGGATTACATGTCTCAAATGTGTTTTAAATTCTACAAGTTGATTTTACCAGCGTACTGGAATGAACTGAAGCCAATGGCGGTCTGGAAGGTAGGAAAAACAATCTGAAATTTACCACTAAATTAGTATATTTGGAAAATGGTTGTCAGTAACGTAACATGTATGTGGATTGTATATATTGGGCTCAAACATGCACGACCACCGGTACGCTCCTTTAAAGAGGACATATACAGATTTCCATGTTCCTGTTTTCATTTAGTTGTCTACTTTGAAACATTAACAATGCTTTCATCTGCAAAAAGCATATTGATCCACTTCTAGTCTCGCTTTCTGCAGCGCTGCTGTGAAGCCTCTCTGAAAACACGCCGTGAGGTCCTGCATGCTTCAAAAGAACGAGGCTGTGCAATGTGGCGACCAGCCGGCGCAGAAAGCACGGTTTTCACGGCGTAGCACGGGAGCTTTAATGGCTATAAGGTTAGCAGTCATTATGTTTATATGCTGAACTCGGATTAGTTGTCTGTACTCCGATTAAGGCAGTAATGCGAGAAACATGGACCTAATTAATAGAATTCCACTGTTCATCGAATATACATGAGGTATTGAGTAATCACAGTATGAGGAGAGTCCGCCATGATGAAATCTGTATGGAGGATTACTCATAATAAAGTTTACATGCCCCAATAAATCGATTTACAATCAGATATCTATATCTGTTACTCTGAGTAAGATTAATGCAATTTTAATCTAATTATAGTGTTTACATGACCGTTTGGGGGAAAAGAAAAATTGATGTATTGCCTTAACTGGAGTATAATCAAAGTTTTAACATGCATGTAAGACCTGGCAGCTCAGAAGGTGTGACAGTGGAAATTCAGTGCTGTGGATGGTGTATGTTTCATGAAGAACTGTACTCACGGATCAATAGTGATCTTAATGGCAGTCATGTTCTTGTCCCGTTGTTTGTTGTCTGCTGAATTCACTATAGGAGAAGAGAACACGGAAATATCATCCCAACTTCTTAAAAGATAGAAACCAATTCCTCAATTTTACGTGTTTTATGTATCAAAAAGATGCAGAACATCATTTTTTTTTTTTTTTTTTTTTTTTTTTTAAATGGCACAGAAACTAACTCAAACACCGGCTGATTTCCTTTCAGCTGCAGGGAATCGCAAGTTATTTGTGTTCCGGCCTATAATTACGTCCACACAACAATCACATCCACACAATAAACTGACATCACCAATAAACACCTTCATAATCATGCCGTGTGCAAGGAAGAAAACAATTAACGACAACGCCTTCTGATGAGCACGACATTCAGCAGCACACTAATCCCACTGGTGCACCTTTACCAGCAGAAGCATCGCTGCCACATTTTACGACGAGTCATTAAAACTAATATTAATGAATAAGACTGGACAACTTCTTTAGTTAACCTTCGCTCAGCCGGGAAAAGCTGAGCACACTTTCACGTTAGCAGGAAAAAGCCCTGATTAAATACAACTTTTCTCCACCATCATCACTTTGTGCATTTTATTTTCTGCAGATGCAGTTTACAGACTGTGCTAAAATGTGGCTGTACTAAAATTTTAATTAAGTTTTTTTAAATTATTATTTTTTAGTTAATTATTTAATTTAATTAATTTTTTGTTTATTTTTATTTATTATATTTCTTTTTTTATTATTTATTTATAATTATTTAATTAATTAACATCAAAGATATAATTTCTTAATTTTAAAAAGTGTGTTAAAAGGCACATTTCTAAAAATCACAAACGTTCCCAGCTCATTGTGGACGCTCTGAACGGATATTGCTACAAAAGGGATAATAAAACATATTTACAAGTTCATTCCACAAACACGTCGGGAAGGCAGAATGTGCCGGAATACAACCATTCCCAAACCGAAATATTCCCAGCTCAAATGTAGGTAATCTCAATTCATTAATCTCAATTAAGATAAATGCTTTCCTGTAAGAACAACTCTGCAGCATGTAAAATAATGCAGGTTTTCATCCCCGCCTAACGTTACATCTGCTGATTTCATCACGACAGGAAGTGAATGGTGAAATCACCGACTGCAGCCTCGGCTCGGTAATGAAATCCTGCAGCCTTCTGCGGCACGGGGCGAATGCTGAGATGGAAGACCGGATAGGACGCTTCCGGCTGATGCAGCTCCGGGATGATAAGAACCAGATTTCACAGAAAAAAAAATCTCATGTGATGCAGCTCTGAGCACGGAAATCACACTCATGTGCACAAAGCTGACAGAGGGAAAGCAGCGTGAAGCCCAACCAGCAGAGTATCAGCCACTCAATGTTGCTGCCATTTTTACAGCAAAAACACATGATAACCTGTGCACGGACACGCAAGTTTGACAGGCGAGGAAGAGGAACAGGATTCACTCACCGAGAATTTCATCAAAGATTTTGTACAATCCAGGAACGTAGGTGATTTCCCTCTGGTTCATTCCTACATCTTCATCAAAAACCCACATTTGCTGCAGAGAAAAAGAAGGAAATTTAGCTCCAGTGGTTAACTGTGTTGGGAGACGTGACAATTAAAAATCCTGCAGTCAGTCCAAAAGGTGCAGTAAGTGTGCAAGGGTTAATCAACCAGGATTACACTGATGGATTTCAAAGATACCAATATGTATTTCAACCACTTTCTTTATTGATAAATCTGTCCATTTTAAGGACACATCCAGCACCATAGCCCAATGTGATTTGTTTTATATTAATGTTATTTAAAAAGTGTCAAAAAAAAGCCAAAAAGGTTATCAATGTGCAATGATGTGAAAACCACAAATGTCAAGAAAATCTTCTCGTTTGAGAAGCTGAAATTAGCAAATGTTTTATTTGTTTATGGCTTGATCGATTTAAATAATCAATTATCAAAATGTTGAAAATTTTTCTGCTAAGATAAGCAATGAATTAAGCATTCCAGCTCCAATCTGAAATCAACTGAGTATCAGCACTACGAAAACCATCATGGGAAATAAATCTCACCAGACTAACTCAGTTCCTTTACAGCAACGGCTCTGAAACGCAGATTAATACAATATCATCTCAGTGGCTGAAGAAACTTTGTGTCGGGCGCCATAAAGACTTTCAAATAGGTCAATTTAGAAAAAAAGCCACTGATCAATTAAAGAAAGACATAATACATGCAATCAAATTAAGGATTTTACAGATTTTAACTAAACTAACTGGTCAGGGAGGACATGCTGGCGTTGGATTCAGGCTGGTACAGATTTTGACTTCCTGATTACATTTTCAAAGCTCCAATTCAATTCAATTCAATTCTGGAAAATTTTGTTAGGGTTATGTCTTCTAAATTGCAATATTCTATTTTTACAAAAAAAAAATGACGATATTCTTTCAAAATATATGTTGAAAACTTAATGAGTGTATTAAAGGAAACAGGTTCAGGTTAACCTTTGACCTTTGAGTGACTGTATAGCTGTTCTGATCTCTTTGACCTCCACATGAAGCTTCGTGTAGCTGCCTCACTAACATGTTGTCGTGTGGCTCAGCGTTCCGTGATTCCAGGATTTGAAGCGTGTTCCTAAATCTTCGTTGTCACGGTGATGCTGTAAGGATGCATATCCTCCATATAAAAATAGTAATGATCGCTTATTTTTTTTGGCTGGAGGTGAGGCGGATGCAGCTTGCACGTGGCATTCTCTACGTCACCTGTCTTCATTCAGGTGTCGTGCTACAGACTTCACGGTGGTGGTGTGATACCTCCTCAAGCGGTTCCACAAGTTCATCGTGTTGCAACAAAACTTTACTTCTGAGTTACATATTTTGCAAATGGCCTTAATTTTGTCGGGTTCGTTTGTGTCTTTTTGCTTTTGAAAGCCAAAATGTGTCCAAACATCTGTCACAGGCGCCATGTTGTTTTTAATACAAGCTTGGTCTTCTACGCTTTCTGTAGTCGCGCTACGTCACGTGGAACTTATGCTACTAGCATTACTTATGCTACTGGCGTTACTGATGCTACTAGTGTTATTTATGCTACTAGGTTACTGATGCTACCGCTAGCACTACTGATGCTACTAGCATTACTTATGCTACTAGCGTTACTTACACTACCGGCGTTACTGATGCTACTAGTGTTATTTATGCTACTAGGTTACTGATGCTACTAGCGTTACTGATGCTACTAGTGTTATTTATGCTACTAGCGTTACTGATGCTCCTAGTGTTACTGATGCTACTAGTGTTACTGATGCTACTAGCGTTACTGATGCTACTAGCGTTACTTAGGCTACATACATAAGCATGATTTATGGTAGCATTCAATTAAAGATTAGACTATTTAAAAGTTCAATTATTTTATGTTATGAATCGATATCGGAAAGGTTTAAATTTGAATCATGATTAATCAAAAAATCTATGTTTTTCCCGACCCCTACATTGGATGTCATAAAAGTGATAGCAGCCTACTTCATCAGTCTGCCTCTGCAGTCTTCATCCGGGCAGCTTATTCTGGACTCACCTGGGTGACGGGCTCCACGCTTCCGATGTACGTGTCTGGACGGAGGAGGATGTGCTCCAGCTGCGTCTTCTTCTGGTAAACTCGCTCCACAGACAACTTCGAGCTCGCCTTGTCTTTCTTGGGCCCTTCCATCCTTCTAGCATCACCCCTGCCATTTGCGGCTTCCTGTTCAGCAGCAGGTCAAAGAGGGTAAAGTATAGGTTTAGTCAAAGAGGGTAAAGTATTAATATATATACCTGCGCACGGCTTGGTTTAAATCCCCAATGACTATAGAGTTGTTTACAGCAGATTATCATACCTAGGGGGAAACATGGTTATGTTTTACCCCAACTCAACAGATACTCAACAGAAACAACCTGCAGCCATTATAACTGGAGGGCAGAGGTTTAAATACACTTCAGTGAGATTTGTACCTAATATTTCTCCATCCTGAGGAAGTAATAACAGTAATATTTTGCAAGTTAAATATCAATTTCTCAGTGATGGATAGCACAGAGAAAATTTCAAATAAAGGTGGGAGCATTTCATCTGAGTTTAATGGAAATATATGTTTTGTATTTTTTTAGACTGTTTACCTGTGTTTATGTCATATGCAAGAAAGAAATATATACATTTTGCCTTGTGACAACATAAATGCAAATAAATTCAAAACAAACTTGAAACTGTTGTTATTTTGGGGGGAAATTTAAATGTGAATGGCTCTTCCTTCCCTAACAGAAAATACATTTTCAATATTAATCTACAGAACTTTAATTATTTCATTGTGAGTCACAAAAATCTGTCTCTGTGATGAAGAATGTAATACACACGTTAGAAACATCAAAAGTACAGGGTCAGTACTCCCATTTTGAGAGCTGTTTTCATCACACCAATACTTCCAAATAAAGTAATGCTTGCTAGAAATTAACTTTGTACCTGAATAGGGTAAAATTTCCACAATATCTAACTTGCCATGGAAATTCCCAGTGTTGCAAAGTTTCTGACCCTTCTGCAACTCCACTCTACAGCACTGTTGTATGCACACTACAATCATTTTAAAGTGAAAATTCTAATATTCAAGTACTTAATTTCCTCTTTCATTTAGTACTGAAGTACTAATTCAGTACTAAAGTACTGAATGTCAGAACCGATGCTGTGCAGAAACCTGTATCCCTGCAGAGATTTGCATCCCTACTGTAAATAACTTTCTGACAATGAAGGAATGAAATAACATTAAAAACTCACACTTGGGGTTATTTTGGTGTGACAGGGTGAGCTTGCTGCATTCAAGCCCTCAGGCCTGATAAAGAAAGAGATGCATTTTTTTGGCAGAAATAATGCCGAAAATTGAATAACTTCATTTCAATAACTTTGATCAAAGAAATACATATTGTCTTGGATTACATATATGATCCATTGTCCATGACCAGGGATGCAATTCAAGGCAGGGATGCAGGTTTCAGCACAACACCAATTTTTGTGCCATTAAATGTGCATAAATGGCACAGAAACCGGTGGCAGAGACTTTGATATTCCTGATTTGTCACCTCATGTGTTGGAGTGGGAACTCCTCTTCCCTAGTTGGAGTGTGTGTGTCATCCCAAACACCAAGCGGGCAGTGTGATTCTTCTCAACTCCTTTGGAACATATTTAAATGACTTCATAAAAAGTTTCTCAGCTAGTGTGAATTTAGCTTACTGGGATGCAAAAAAAAAAAAACAACTGAAAAAGAAATCAACTTTGGGAATTTGCATTTTCAAAACAGAGACTGCAAAACTATTTGTGTATGGCGAGCTCAATGCTGAACATAATGCTACTTAAAGATCTTGCAGTTCTACGTAATTTTTGCAGTTAAGTGCCAACTATTATTTCAATCTTAATTTAGAGAAGAGTAAGTACGGAATACTGGGCTGCTGTTGACCGTTAGAAGAATAACGCTGTCCTGGGACAATAAGCTACAGGAGCCTATGGATGTATGGTAGTCTTATCGGTTATCTTTATAAAATAATAATAATTAAAACAAAAAAACCTGATTGTCCTGTATAATATCAGGTCTACCATCCTGAAA
Organism: Lucifuga dentata; assembly: GCA_014773175.1. Lineage (NCBI taxonomy): Eukaryota > Metazoa > Chordata > Actinopteri > Ophidiiformes > Bythitidae > Lucifuga > Lucifuga dentata. Next base: position 64,807 of record VXCM01002468.1, read on the forward strand.
CAGAAATGCAGACTGCAGATGATTATGGTCTTGAGTGGAGACAGATTACCACTGACGAGGATTTAAAGCCCAGGGTCCCAGTATACTGCGCTAAATTGAATATTGGTGCTTAGCCTGTATAAAGGCATTTTTGTATAAATATACATACATATATAACAAAATTAAACTGGTTGTGTGTAAACTAACTTACCAACCAAGCCAGACCCCCACTCCCTGCTGCGCCGTTGGACATCTTTGTGATCCTAAATTTTCGTGATGCAGCTCGCAAAATCTCTTAAATTCCAGATAAATTAAAAGGCCATCAACACGTTAACCGTTTCAGTCGTTCTTAACCGTCAAAAGCCATTAACTTCCCATGTTTTTTCATTCGCGGTTAAGATAACGCTCCAAAGGTATCCAAACAACCACAGTGAAGAGTGGACCACGGCTATTGTTAAAATCGACAAGCGGTGGTATAGTAGGCCTAAACTTCCAACAAAGATGCTAATCGGGCTACGTGCTACAAAATAAATACTGTACAAAACGCAAATATTAAATAAGATTACAATTCCGTGTGAAATACAAAGTAAGATTATTTTTTTTAGAACTAAAATGCTCAGAACGCACTGGTATATTTAAATACTTTTATTCAGAAATAAACCGAATATTAGCTAGCAGCAAACGCTGTCCGGCTCCGCCATCTGCAAGATACACGGCGGATCGTCACGATACATCAGCCAATCGCGTAGCTGCTTTTCAAAGGCGCCGGTATTTCGACCAATAAGAAACTCAGCATTTCATGAATCCTCTTAGTAACACTAGATGGCGGCAAAAACCCACCAAAGACTAAACATTTAAAGTCCAGACTCGTTGTAATGTGATACATATTCTGCCATAGCTTCAAATTAAAGTCGACCACCACACTGCGAAAAATATCTTTATTATACTTTTTTTTTAAACGACCATTCAGCTGTTTTCTACAACGGTGTATTGGGGCAATATGAAACTAAAAAAAATAAAAAATAAAAAAAAAAATACGAGGGGGGCATTATTTCGATTTTTCAAACTTGGAACTCGAAAATTTGCCAATTTTGAAAGTCTGTATGCTTATGATAATTCAATGATTTTGCACTAAAAGTACAAATATTTCTTTATTGCTAAATCCGATGGAAAAGTGTAATTTAATAAGGTTATGTACTGCAGGTATAGTCACAACGTGAGTCGGTTCATTCAGTCGGTTCATTCCCTTTTTCATTATTGAAAAAAAAAAACTATTTAAAAAAAAATTTAAAAAACAATCATTATTGAAAATAATTTTCTTTTTTTAGTTTTTAAACTCACAACTTTGCCAGTTTAAAAACTTGCAAATCTGCCAGTTTAAAAACAAGCAAATTTGTCAGTTTTTAAACTGGCATTTTTTTTTTTTTTTTTTTTTTAAACAAGTACATGACCTACTAAATTATGTTCCATAGGACTTAGCAATAAAGAAATACTTCTGATTTTAGTGCAAAATCATGGAATTATAAGCACAGATCATCAAATTATCATAAGCATACAGACTTAAAACTTGCAAAATTACGAGCTTTAAAACTGGCAAATTTGCAAGTTTAAAAACTCAAAATAATGTCCCCCGGATTTTTTTTTTCCCCTCTTCTTATATGGCCCTAATACGCCATCACACTTTTAATCATACCAGCACTAACATTAATCACATACATGGATTATCACTGTCAAGACATGCCACCTGCTTTTGCCCATTAAATAATAAGAAATCTGCCAATGTAGTCAATTACTATTAGCAGAACTTGTACAACCTGAGCTGACAAGGACATCAGCCTTAGTTTTCTGTGTGGAAATTAATTTGTCTATTTGATCACAGATACAGATATGTTCAGGACATTGCAAGGACTTTATGGCTTTCAGTGCTTAAGTAGTTACATACAGTATATTTTGCAGACTGCATGTTATTTGGCCCTTTGTCAATCAAAGTTTAAAATGTATGACAACATCTGTATTCTGTCACAGGTATAAAATTAATGTCTTCATTTATCTATCATTAGGTCATGCAGCATTAGCCACTCAAATTACACTTCCAGACCAATTAAAACATGAGTTCTTGATCACACTTAACTGTAGACCTAAAACTATCATCCAAATTAGCTCTGAACTTGTAAGAGCACCTGGTGAAATCATATTAGGTGGCCTACTCTTGATGACTAAATCAACTGTCAAGCGTCTTCTAGGTGGATGAGAATTTCAAATGAATATTCCTCTGCATGCTTCAAACTCTGTCTGAAGAGCTGAGAGTGTTGCCACGATGACTCTCCTTCCCCGCCTCTGAGTTCCGCTACAATGATGAACTCCGAAGAGCCGATTAGACTTGGGAAAACCTGCAGCTTCCCATCTGAGGGTTCAAAGACATGAGAGGAAATCATTAGGAGGAACTATGTCACACAATCACATTTCTTTGCTAATTTTATTACATACCTCCAGAGAGCTCTGTGGAAATCTGGCCTGACTGCACATGCCAGCAGACTTTGCCAGACTGGAAAGTCTGGCTAGCAGCCATAATAGAGACAGTCTTTATCTTCATTCCTGCTGGAGCTACATCAAACTTCCAGCTAACACTTCCAGTAGAGGAGCCTTCTGTTCGAGATATGTATGCCTAAACAAAGAAATAAAACCTCATCATACTTATTTCACTTACTGCTGGAAACAGATGTGTTTTGATCCAGTGTTTTTAAATGACAATTCTAGAGTGATCAGAGAGTTTATTTCCAGCATTCATTTGCTGCTTCACATCATCCTTATCCAACTATTTTTTGTTTAAACTAAATAATTTCCTTTAATTTTACAAAATGTGTTGCATGTTGCTTTGTTTCAAATCCAGCTCTGGTGCTGTTGAACTGACTGATGCGTTATGGCTAGAAATGGACAACAAGTATGACTCCTGCTCTGTTCTCCTAATGCTCGAATTTGTCTAGGATCTCTTTCAAAATGTAAAAGTTTACAGCCTTACATTACTATTCAATCACAGGTTTTGGCATGTCCTCACAGTGACAGGCTGCCTTTACCTGACTCAATCAGGACTAAAATCTGGATTTGGTCATTGCACTATTTGGAATTAAATGCAAAAAAAAAAAAAAAAAAAAGGCCTAAGAGGTTTGGTAAAATGATTTTAAAGGCTTGATGCATATGGTGCATGCATGTAAAAAGTTTCCTTTTTAATAAAAAGTGACGCTACAGAAAATGACCAAACACTAATTTCTCACTGGAATAACTTTTTAACAGCCTTATTATTATTACATGTAAGTAATTTGCTCAAACTGGGAAGTAAAAAAAAAGGGCATAAAATTAAACTTGCTCAATTGCGGGACTTTAAATATTCCTTCTGCTATTTTCCATAAAGTATAAGATTAAAGATGCTTAAAGGACCATAACGGCCATTTTGCATATTTGAGCCTAATATATTCAATTTTCATACATGTAATGTTACTGACAATCATGTCCCCAAAGCATACTACTGGAAAAGTGAATTAAAAATGTTTTTCCTACCTTCCAGACCACCATAGGTTTCAGTTCATTCTGGTACACTATTAAAATCAACTTGTTGATACTTGAAATGTTCTTGGGATAGGTAATCCATCATCACCAACAAGACGTGTATTCAGGTTTTTTTTTAGAAGTTGCATAATTTTAGCGATTAAACACAATAAAAAGCGGGGAGTGAATGTATGTCTCCACCAAGAAATATAGTCCCAAAAGAAGACTTGCATTTATGGCTAATTTAAACGACTGTGACTTCATAAGGCTGAGGAACCATTAGCAGGCAAAACATGGATTTTTAAGGTGGGTGTATCACTTGAATATTTGATTTTGAAAGATTAAGAGATTTTGCAAAATATCAGGAAAGCTGAAATACAGTTTTATCCTTTGGGAAATGATTGTCAGTAATGTAACATGTATGAAAATTGAATGTATTAGGTTCAAACATGCAAAATGGATGGTAGGGTCCTTTAATGTATCCATGGTTAGAATTTGAGTTGGTTATCCTTGCTTTGAAAAGCCATCTTTTTCAGATTATAAAGAGCTTCTCCTATTCCAAGTCATAGTATCTTATAAAAAATACAACAAAGAGGAAAAAAAAATGACAAAGTAGTAAACGCACCATCTGCCAGTCATTCTCCACCTTTCTGAAGAGTGACTCCTTCTTCCACACACACTGATCCCAGCCGCAAATCACCTCAGCATTGTTGGACACTCGACAGTACTGATCCTGGGTGGAGTTGTACCGCACGTGGAGTAACCTGTCCTGCTGCTCTTTCTCAGTGGGAACAAACGCATAACCTGCAAACTAAAACAACAGACCAAAAAAAAACAAAACAAAAAAAAAACAGTCACAGCTACTGACAAGTTATATTGGAATTTCAGAGTAAATGTTGTTAAAGGACCGTACCGGCATTTGTGCATGATTGAGTCCAATATATACAACCTGCATAGTTACATTACTGACCAATTTCCAAAACATAAAAATGTATTTTAGTTTTAGGAAAAATATATCTTCTTCCATGCAGCTCTGTGTTGGATCAGTTAAATAAAGTTACTTTGACGAAAAAAAACCCCTAATAAACGTGTTGTTCTCTGTGATGGATTACGTATCTCAAGCGTGTTTCAAGTCTCTACAAGTTGACTCCATACTGGAATGAACTAAAACTAATGGCAGCCTGGAAGGCAGGAAAAAAAATCTAAAATTTACTGCTAATGTAATATATTTTTGAAACAGTTGTCAGTAATATAACATGTATGTGGATTCTATATATTGGACTCAAACATGCACAATCGCCGGTAGATACTTTATTGATCCCAAGACAAATTTGAGAGAATCAGTGACATCATATGCGCTGTACCTGTGACGAAGTCTCTGTGCCGGTCCCGCCTGTCTCCCCTCTCGCCATCCGCCAGGCCAGTGACCCAGAGTTGCGTCCACCCAGCTCGCCTGGTTTTGGTTTCTTGGGGGATATAAACTCCACCAGCTCCACCAGCAGCCTCTCCGTCAGCTCCTTCTTCCTGTCTGGACTCTGAGACTGCTGCCTCTTCACAATCACAAGGGAAATGAGGTGGTTAGCATCAGTGGCGCCACAGAACTGGACTTATTTGTGCGGTGACAGCAGTTAAAATTACCGAAGCGTTGAGCCCATTAATGGTGTGCAGTAGCCAGGCCTCTTGAACCTTGGTCCGTCTCAAAATGACCTCTGGGTGATTACAGGAATACCTCCAGGTGACGTCAACAACCTGCAGCACAAAAACCAGGTTTGAGCTGAAGTACGTAGGCGTGTGTGGAAGAGAATTTACATCTTAAAGGAACATACCAGTGATAATGCATGTTAGAGCCCAAAATATACATGACTGCATTGTCAACCATTTCCCCAAACATAGTACTTTAGCAGTAAATTTTATATTTTTAGAATATTTTTTTACTACCTTCCAGACTGTCATTGACTTCAGTTCATTCTAGTCTACCATTAAAATCAATTTGTAGACTTGAAACACATGATGGTAAGATGCATAATCCATCACAGCAAACAATATGTTTATTAGTTTTTTTTGCCAAAGTAAATTTATTTAACCGGTCCAACATGGTGATGCACGGAAAACTATGTGTGTCTCCGCCAGGAAATATAGTCCCAGGGGAAGACAGCTTTTACAAGAAATTAAAATAAGTGTCTACAATCGTGCAAAAGTGTTAGAAGAAAAACACTGAATTTTAAGGTGGGTGTATTACATTTGAGTTTGAAAGATTAGGGGATTTGAAAAAAATAACAATAAAACTAATATATGGCTTTATGTTTTGGAAATTGGTTGTCAGTAATGTAACATATATGCGGGGTGTATATGTTGTGTTCAAACATGCACAATTGACGGTATGGTCCTTTAACAGACTTCTATCAGTGCACAGTTCTTTGGTTCTATCGCTCCCACACAATCTCAAATAGCATTTGCTGACTTATGGGAAAAACAACATGTTGGCATAAAGCATGTCAGCACTGGATTATGACATTTTTAGACCCACGCTGATTTGGATTATACTGTAGGTGGTGATATAAGTACAGATGAAAATAAATAGAAAAACAGATAATTCAATAATCGTAGCAGTAGCAGCAGTCCATGTCTGCCATTTTTTCTGACCTGGTCCTTAGAGAAAGCCAGAATGTAGGCCAGTTTCTTCCCCCAGCCAACCTCGTACAGCAGAGGCTTATCGCAGGCGTTCTCACAGGAGTCACAGTGCAGCCAGCGGCGCTGAGACACTGAGTAAACCTCAGTCCACACGTGGTCTGAAACAGCACAGACAACAGGATTCACTTTCACAGAGCTTTTGATACAATTCATACAAGACTGGATGAAATGATCAGCTACAGATTCTTAAAGGACCACACCACCCATTTTGCATGTTTGAGTCTAATATATTCAGTTTTCATACATGTTACGTTACTGACAATCATTTCCCAAATGATAAAACCGTATTTCAGCTTTCCTGATATTTTGCAAAATCTCTTAATCTTTCAAAATCAAATATTCAAGTGATACACCCACCTTAAAAATCCATGTTTCTCCTGCTAATAGTTACGCAGCCTTATGAAGTCACGCTCCTTTAAATTTTTCCATAAACACAGGTCTTCTTTTGGGACTATATTTCCTGGTGGAGGCATACATTCACTCTACGCTTTTTATTGCGCTTAAACACTAAAATTATGTAACTTCTAAAAAAAAAAACCTGAATACACGTCTTGTTCACAATGATGGATTACCTATCCCAAGAACATTTCAAGTATCAACAAGTTGATTTTAATAG
>VXCM01002468.1:72549-85836 GCA_014773175.1 Lucifuga dentata
TTTTTTTTTTTTTTTTTTTACCTCTACTGCAGAGAGAACCAGGCTTTTATTAGCAGCCATTTTCAACAAGATCTCAGTGTTTTTTGCTTTTTCTTTGCACCTTTGTTGGAATTTTATTTATTGCACGGTGGGGGCTTGGATACCTGCCCACCACCACAAGTAAATTTTCATATATCAATTCGAAGGCTTATATTAAAACAAATCATTCTGAGTACTTGTTATCGCTATAAATACTACGAAAGACCCGAGGCTTTTTATTTAGCACTATCCCGAAAATCAAGCACAATTCATGTAATCTATCACTTTCCGTTTGTTATTTAAAATATGTTTGTAACATTTATTCCTGCTGAAAGCACAAATCTATTACTTCTTATTTTAAAATTCATTAACAGTGAATCGTGCGTGAAACCTACATTATGTAGTGAATGGGGCTCCCTGCTCCTGCTGCCAGGAACTTCAACCTCTGACTCTCATTCTCCCATTTAAATCTCCCAATTTAATTCTTCATGAATTAAAGTCGCTATAATTTCCAATTACTATGTATCTGTGGTAATTAAGTTGCAAGAAAAAGTTACTGAATCATTTGGAATCACACGTATTTCTCCATTAATTACTCATTCAAATCAGAATAACAGACAAATACGTTCTGCCTAAACTTAATGTCTTTATTGAACACAATGTTCATTTAGTTAGGCCAGAAAATGGAAGTGAATTCTTGTTTTTGATAACTGGTAGAACGTCCTTCAACAGCTAGATTCTTAAAAAATAAATAAATAAATAAATAAAAATTTATCTTTAATTTCTGATCAGACTTACAGCACAGTGAGGAAAACTTTTTGACATTTTTCGTTTTATTTCTTTAATACTTCTGGGATTTTCTGAGTGAACTTTCCTCTTTAGGACCTGCCAGAGCTTGTTTTGGATTAAAATCTGGACATCCGACTTGTATGAAGCTTCAGGTGAACGAGCATCCTGGCATTCTCCTGTAACGTTTCATGATACAATTTTGAATTCATCCTTCGCTCAGTGATTGTAAGCTGTTTTGTCGTTTCATCTCCCTCAGCACTGCAGGACTCCACTCTTAAACAGAGTTGTTTAGGATTCTACTTATAATAGAAATAATACAAACACAACTTTTTTTCCTCTTTTTAAAAGCATAATTCTACAACCTATTTTTTTTACTTTGAAAGACAATAAAGATGGCCTCACGTTATTGCATATTCATTCATAAACAATATGAAGTTTTTTCTAAGTCAAATCAAAGTTTCTAAAATAAGTTCAGTGAAGAAAAAAAACAATCACTCTTGAATAGTTGCAGCATGAATACTGAAATGTGAATCGAGCCTCTAGTAGATTAACCAACCTACTGTAGTTTTCTGTGAGCTTTAAGGTTTTTATACCTATATATAAAAATTTCCTCCAAATTTGCAGAAGTTCATCTCACTGTGGATTGATGAACACCAGGTCTTTAGAGATGCATTAGGAGCTTTTTCCAGCACTATGAGTCTCTCCATTTTTTAGTCATTATCTGAAATTTGTTTTGATCTGGTCATGGTTCACACGAAGAGGCTTTTTTGAAAAGAGCATAGTGTCAGGAACCAGACTTTGTGTCGTTTTTATAGAGCAGAGCTCCTTCACAACCCACGACTCCGGCCTCAACCTCATCTGACTCCAAATAGCTTGAGAAGTCATTAAAGCAGCACTTCATTTACATTTATACAAGAATGGAAATGTTAAAAGGACCATACACCTGTTAACAGTTACACAGCCTTATGAAGTCACGGTTGTTTAAAATTTTTCCATAATTATGCAGGTCTTCTTTTGGGACTATATTCCCCGGAGGAGACATACATTCACCTTGTGCTTTTTATTACAAATAAATGCTAAAATTATAAAACTTCTAAAAAAAACCTGAATACACGTCTTGTTTCAAGTATCAACAAGTTGATTTTAATAGCGTACCAGAATGAACTGAAACCAATGGTGGTCTGGAAGGTAGGAAAAACGTTTTTAATTCACCGTCCGAGTAGTATGCTTTGTGAAATGATTATCAACAACGTCATGTGTATGAAAACTGTATATATTAGGTGCAAACATGCAAAATGGCTGGTATGGTCCTTTAAATGATGTATTTGGTACACAAGAACAAATACAATTCAGAAGGAAAAGTAATTTTGATGGGTTCACTCATTTTTATCGAGTCACCATAGTAGACATGGTCATTACTGTCATAATTCTTCTTGACATCACCCTTCCATATCTGCCAAATCTCTTTAAACACTCTCACTGAAGTTTCCAAGAATTAGAAGAACAGACGTGTAAGTCAGGAAAATCATGCTGACAGCATAATAGGAACAAAAGAGTCACTGTCAGACCTGCCTTTCCATCACCTAAATTAATCCTAAATCTAATCTTAAACCCAACATTAAGCATTGTCCTAATCTCCCCCTTGAAGAAATGAGAGATAAACACACAAAAAATACCAACCTGGGGAATCTGGTGGAAAGCTGGCAGGTCTGACAGTAATGGTTCTCCACTCGCTGAGCCCCCCAGAGGAGGTCATCGGGAGTGGGGCTCAGGGAGCCAGCAGTGTAGGTCTGGTTTCCACAGCGGCTGCAGGGAAGACAGTCAACCCAGGTAAAGAAGTCCTGTTTGAACCACCTAAGTAACTCCAGCACCAAGAAGTCCTCCTGTCCCAGTTTGCAGTCTAAAAAAAAAACAGTAAAGCATTTCAACCCACTGCTATAGATCATAAATACATGACATAACATGAAGATGATTCCAGATTCATGTAGAGAAGCTGTATGTGGTTCCAGAGGTGATTAGGAAATTCTAGATTATTCCCTGATGCTCTAGAAACTGATGCCTCATATTTACAAAGCAGAAATTAAATNCTAGATTATTCCCTGATGCTCTAGAAACTGATGCCTCATATTTACAAAGCAGAAATTAAATCTCACGGTGAGAAATCACTAAAATAGTGTTTTTTATTATTTAAACATTTTTCCCCCCAAATATTTGAAATACTAAATAAAACATCTTAAAATACATTTTGGTATTTGTTTCATATAATTTAAAGGACCATACCACCCATTTTGCATGTTTCAGCCAAATATATTCAATTTTCATACATGTAACGTTACTGACAATCATATCCCAAAGCATACTACTGGAACGGTGAATTAAAAATGTTTTTCCTACCTTCCAGACCTCCATTGGTTTCAGTTCATTCTGGTATGCTATTAAAATCAACTTGTTGATACTTGAAACATTCTCAGGATAGGTAATCCATCATCACCAACAAGACGTGTATTCAGGTTTTTTTTAGAAGTTTTGTAATTTTAGCATTTAAGCTCAATAAAAAGCGTGGAGTGAATGTATGCCTCCACCAGGGAATATAGTCCCAAAAGAAGACCTGCATTTATGGAAAAATTTAAAGGACCGTGACTTCATAAGGCTGTGTAACTATTAGCAGGAGAAACATGGATTTTTAAGGTGGGTGTATCACTTGAATATTTGATTTTGAAAGATTAAGAGATTTTGCAAAATATCAGGAAAGCTGAAATACAGTTTTATCCTTTGGGAAATGACTGTCAGTAATGTAACATGTATGAAAATTGAATATTTGACTCTCAAACATACAAAATGGATGGTATGGTCCTTTAAAAAACACTATTATTGAATAAAATAGAACTATTAAATGACAAATGATTCTAAACTTTTGAGCGGTAGTGTATGTATTAATTTGAAGAATACAGCATTGCTATACATTCTGATAGGTTTGCACAGCAGGCAGAGCACAATTTAAATAATAGCATGTGTGCTTTGGCAAGCACACATAATCAAACAGTATCAAACAGTTGCACTTCTGTAGCAGGAAAACTGCATGGATCAGCGCTTCTTGAGGTGCAGCACTAATGCATTATACTAATGCGGTCATGGAAAAAGTATGTAATTTTTTTGAATGAGGGGCTGTTGGACCTGGGTGGGCTTCTCTGGCCTGCGTGAGCCTCTGTTCTGCAGCGGAGGACAGCTGCTGGAGAGGGATGTGGTTCCTGGCTTGCAGCTGCAGCTCCGGGTTTTCGTACAGCAGCACGTGTTGGAAATTAGACTGGAGAGTCACAAAGAAGCTCATGCTGCTCTCCTGCCAGACACAAAACAAAGCAGCCAGATTATTCAAAAGCAGCAGTGCATACAGATGTTATGCATAGAAGTACTAATAAATACAAGAGAAGGGATCACTGTTTTTTTTTTTTTAAATAAAACGTTAGTTTTGTTTCATTAAAATAACATGTGACATTTTCATGTTATAATTTCATTTACATGTCCTCTGACTGCTCCATCCACACTAATGAGTGTGTCACCTGCAGCTGGACTCATCTTCCTGCCTTTATGCCACACAGGTGTCACTCTCTTTATTTGATTCAATGATATTCAAGAACCATACCAGCGATTTTGCATGTTTAAGCCATATGTATATATATTAAAAATTCCAATATGGGCAGACAAGCAGCAATGAGTAGACATTATGCTGCGTTCAAGCTACCTTGGAACTCAGATTTTGGTGTGTTGGAACAGCATTTGAAGACAGAGCTCCGACTGGAAAACTTGGACCAAAATTATCTACCCCGACTTCACTATTATGACATCATTCAACATGATGGCACCCGTGGAAGCGAGCTTTGTGAATGAAAATGATCAGCTACCAGGTAAATAAAGTATTTTTTCTTACATGACATTGAAATAAAAAGGGCAAAATACAGTATATCGCTAAGTTAACTATGTATAGTGTATAATAACTGTTTGCACTGATAGTAAGTAAGAATTTCAGAATATTACTTCTCTGCACAAATTTTTAATACCCACTGTGATTAATATCACAGTGAGTGATATTAACACATCCAACCAAACAGTCCTGTAATCTAACTTTACTTTAGTTAGCATTTATTACTAAGTTTTTTTAATCTTAGAGTATTTATTGTTCATTGTACTATTGTATCGTTCAGCCATGCCTTTTTGTTTAATTTAGTCGGAACTTCTGACTGGGAAAATTTCGACTTTAGAGGTAGTTCGAACGCAGCATGAGGTCAAAGGCAATCAAGACACAATGAGGAGCAGCTGGCAGGTGAGTTCAGAGCTTTGAATACCTGGTGGAGGACACACACACACACACACACACACACACACAACTTTTGCCAGCAGTACACGAGAGCTTATCCAACAGTTGCTTGACTGCATAAATGTAAGTTTGTTCCTTTCAATTTAATAGTGATGGATAATTTATTTCAGTTATATTATTTAGGGAGGCAATTTCGAGGTTTCAAAATATTTCGACACATTTTGCTATATTGTTTCAAAACGTCTCGCTCAACATCGGCATCTGCTGGCAGGTGTTGTAATTGCAGCAGTGTTTGAACACCTCCAAAACGTGAACCCTCTCAGAAGTCGAACCATGAATTATTGATTGAAGCCTTGTATTATATATATATATATATGTGAGAAAAGCAATACACACTTTGTGCTGATGGTTTATAGATCTTATGACATAAATATTTATCTTGTCACATCTATGTCATGGCAACTGACAACAATTTTTTGTTGTATGAGATGATTATATCTGCATTATAGTTTTTGCCAATTGTTCTACACCAGTGTTCAATAAAACGTTTCCTGTGATTCAATGGAAAACTGTGGTGCGTTTAGCCACGCCTCCTACACCATCACGTGACATCTGCATGATAAGTTTCCAAACAGTCATTGGAGCACCGTATTGGAAGGCGTGTTGGTGTGTTTCTAAACTGTTTGAACTTCCGTGTCGAAATTGCCATCCCTAATATTATATTGTATTTTCTTTATTCAAAGGATGGAGAACATCTTTACCACTGATGACAGTTGTGGTAGAGGTGATGCGGCTGCCTGGCTGGAGCTGGCAGAGATTTCTTGTGCCGAGGTGGAGGCAGATGCTGTGGGGACAGGCTGGACAGGTGGGACAGGCTGCCCTCCACTCAGCCTCCGGTCCCTTTCTGCTGCTATGGACTCCCTGATGAGCTTCAGCTGTTCCACTGAGGCAGACTTGGGGAAAACCAAGTGTGTTTCAGCCTGAAAGACGAGACACCAAGTCTTCATTTTGAAAAGGGCCGACGGCACCGGGGTTTAGTTTGTTTCCAGTAATTACAACAGCATATTACAATTAACTTTACTGTGATGTAGTGATGTTCAATGCTACACATACAGTAGCACAGAACAATATTAATGCATTACATGCCTACTCTTCCAGTGTGGGAGAATTAATAATAATATACCTGAAATTATATTGTGTTAAGTCAGTTAAGTTACACCTATGCAATATATTACAAATAGTACAACAAAAACAGATTTAAAGGCAAACCTTATTGTATCTGGATCACACCGTACTTTTGGAAGGAAAAAGAAAATTTTCTTTTTGGTTTGTCACCAGGAAGCTCCTGCCTTGTTACACAGAAAAAAATACTGTATCCTTCTCAGCAAAAGAACTGGTACAACAGGAATATCAACTTTAACTTTACACAGTGTACGCTTTTTAATGGCAGATTCACTGTGTGAGTGTATTCCTTTATGATATTGTCTTCTTTACTCAATAACTTAGATACGATACTTAACATGAACTAAGTATTTTCTGGCAATGTCCACACACATCATGCTAAATGTGGCAGAGACATTTCAATTTGATGTATTCTGGTTGTACAATTAGCCTCACTTTGTAGATGAACTAACTCTTACACACTATGTGTAGCTTTGGTAAGTTACCTCCTCAAATCCCATCTCAAACAGGCATTCTACTGCACCTCTGACTGGAAGCAGTTTGGTGGAGAAAGTGGGATTTCCTATACGGATGGATCTGTACTTTTCTTCATTAGGACTCCTGATGAAAGATAACAGCACATTGGTTATTAGAACTCTTCTCAACATACTGGAAGCTTTTTGTATTAATAAAGTCATTGTAATCCCGCTTTACTTACTGCCACTGAAAAGAAAGAGGATATTTTGTTTGACACTGATTACAGGAAGTCATATTAGATGAGAGACAATGGAACAGAAATACAGAGAAAAACAGTCAGTGGTCACTTTATTACATTTACCTGGCCAATCAACACAATACAATATAAAGGCTCGTATGCCAAAACCTGCATCCCTGCAGAGAACTGCATCCCCACTCATGAACAATGGATCATATACGTCATCCAACACAGTATTTATTTCTTTGAATAACTTTAATCAAAGAGTGATTAAGGCATTTTTTAGAGGCAATAACAATATCTATCTATTGTACTCCACTTTTATTTATACATTATTTCTGCCAAAAAATGCATCCCCTCCTTTCTCAGGCCTGAGGAGGCTTGAATGCACCAAAATAACCCCAAACGTGACTTTTAATGTCATTTCATTCCTTCATCTTCAAAAAGTTATTTACAGTGGGGATGTAAATCTCGGCAGAAAAGCCACTTGCCTAAAAGTGCATCGCCTTCTTTCTCAGGCCTGAATCAATCAATCAAACCTATCAATATGTCAGAGAGGGGTTGGCTCACATCAGTGATCATTCAGAGCACAACCCACAAAATACAGCCTCAAAAATCACCGTAGTAATCCGATTTAGAGCTAAAAGCACTTCCAGTGTGAACAAATCCAGTCTTCAAAAACTCAACATTGTAATTTTCAAAGACAGGAATAAGTGGAGAGGTGTTGTATAGCATTGTACTGGTGTTCAGTGACTGCAGATTAATTTTAAAAACATCTACTTCACTCTGCAGAATATTTAATGAAAAATCTGGTTGTAGGAATCACAGGTTACCAATAAAAGTTTTTTTGTTTTTTTTTTTAATCAGGTGCATCTGCTGATAGACAAGGCCAACACTTTGCACTGCCAGATTACCCAACAGAGTTTGTATTGTAATCTTTACCAAGAACAAATAAGAGTAATCAAGCACAGCTATCGGCCACAATGACAATAAACTGCGCGACACAGCCCAGTCATGTAATAAAGAACATGTTTGTGTCTAAACGTGTTACACATCATATCTGTACTGACGCGCCGCTGCGGTGTAAAGCTGCTAACTTCCGTTAGCGTTACCTTAAAATGTTGTCGGCGTATGTCAGTAACAACTTAGCGACGTCTAAGAAGATTTCGTTTGGATTCTCACACAATGTCGCGACTGCTGGCGACACCGACATCTTTACTTTTATCAGACAAAAGTGTTTTTTTTTTAGAGAATTCTTCTTCTTCCTCTTCTTCTTTAAAATTTTACGGCGGTTCTTAGAGAATTCTGGCAAACGCTAATATGTATGTACAGTTCTGGCTATGTTTTGGGTCCTGAGCGTAGATGTCCTATCAACGCCTGATAAATATGTGCAGTTTTAATGCATATTGGTGACGTTTTAATTGTGTTTTATAGTAACTGTGGTTCATAACTGTCAGTAGCTTTACTATCTATTTTTTATTGAGGTAACGCTGTAAAAAAAATTATTTGAAATGGCCATTTTAACACATTAAAGGAACCCGGCGTTCGCAGAGGTTACCTAACATTAGCTAATGGAAGATGGAGGTCTTAACCCTGAAGTGCTGCTCTGCTGGGTGAGTCAAACTTAACTTAGTTTGTCTGTGGTGCCTTTTTGTTGGTTTTGCTTGTGTGAATTTATCACTTTGTTAGTGAGAGCGGATTCACCAAGCTGTAAACATGTCTGGCTTTTCACTATCCTGCTGGGCTAAACTCCAGCTGAAAGCACAGACTGTTAGAGCTCTTTTTCATAAGAATAGCTGCATCTGTAGCAGCCAGGACTGCAGATATCACAGCTCAGGAGGGAACAGAAGGAGGGTTGTGGTTACTGGCATAGGGTTAGTGTGTCCTCTTGGCACAGGGTCTGCTCTGCCATGGGACCACCTGATCAGGGGCCAGAGTGGGATTGTTGCTCTTGACCCAGAGGAGTACAAGTCTGTTCCTTGCAAAGTGGCAGCAATGGTACCCAGAGGGGTTGACGAGGGTCAGTTTAAAGAGGACAGGTTTGCGTCTCGAGGGGAGATCAATGGCATGTCACCAGCTACTGTGATGGCCCTGGGGGCTGCTCAGCTGGCTCTGGAGGACTCAGGTTGGTACCCCAAAACCCCAGAGGAACAGCTCACTACAGGTGTGGCTGTAGGCATGGGCATGGTGTCACTGGATGAGATTGCTCGCACCGCTATCACTTTCCAAGACAAGGGATACAACAAAGTTAGTCCTTTCTTTGTGCCTCGCATCCTTGTCAACATGGCTGCTGGGCATATTAGTATAAAATACAAATTGAAGGGTCCCAACCATGCCGTGTCCACAGCATGCACCACGGGGGCTCACGCCATAGGTGATGCTGCCAGGTTCATTGCCCATGGTGATGCGGTTGCTATGGTTGCTGGGGGAGCAGAGTCCTGTGTGGGTCCTCTGTCAGTAGCCGGCTTTGCGAGGGCACGTGCCTTGGCCACCAAATGGAATAACAACCCCAAACTCGCATCGAGACCATTTCACCCAGAGAGAGATGGCTTCGTGATGGGTGAGGGAGCAGCAGTGCTCCTGCTGGAGGAGCTGGACCACGCAGAGAAGCGAGGAGCCAGAATCTACGCTGAGGTCCTCGGATACGGACTCTCAGGAGATGCCAGCCACATCACAGCACCCACTACGGATGGAGACGGAGCGTTCAGGTCAGAAGCTCCAGCAAAAAGTTTCTATTTTCTATTTTTATATTTCATACTGTTTTGCTGTATTTGTTTGCCAAATAGTTTTGAAATACAATGCCATAAGTCATGACACACTACAGCCATCTTTAGAAAATCCAACAGGTTTTTGTTTTTTTTTAACGGCATTTAGCTTATATTTGGTGATGCAGCAACGCGATAAATTTTGTCCTAAATAAAACAAAGAACTCCTGAAACTCCTTTCATTCGTCTCCTGTCTGCCCGCTGCCTCTACAGGTGCATGTCTGCAGCCCTCAGAGATGCCGGCATGTCACCGGCAGACGTGACGTATGTCAACGCTCACGCCACATCCACGCCTTTGGGCGACGCAGCTGAAAATGCAGCAATCAAGAGACTCTTCCACCAAAGCACTGCAAGCCTGGCCGTCTCCTCCACAAAGGGAGCCACGGGACACCTGCTGGGGGCAGCGGGGGCTCTGGAGGCAGCATTTACTGCCTTGGCCTGCTATCATGGAGTCCTGCCGCCCACCCTCAACCTGGACTGTACAGAGCCAGAGTTTGACCTGAATTATGTCCCCTGCACGGCACAGCCGTGGCGGACTCGGGGCCGAAGGGTTGCCCTTACAAATTCGTTTGGATTTGGCGGCACGAACGCCTCGTTGTGTCTCGCCAGTATCTGATGAAGCAGAACGAGATAATAAGGACGATCATGGACTTGATGCAGTTTAGCTTAATAAAGCTAATTTCCTTGAGAAACTGATCTGTCTCTCAACCTGAACTAATGTTAATGTGACTCCCTGATATGGATTCCCCCTTATGGAATTTCAAAGAAATTCATACTTTGTGCTGATGTTTTATAGCCCTTATGACATAAATATTTATCTGATCTCATCTATGTCATGGCAACTGACAACAATTTTTTATTTATTATATCAACATTGCAATTCTGATTTACACTGGGATTATTTTCAGTCGTGTCTAAAGTGTTATTACAAACGTATCTGGTTCCTTCATGAAAATATAAAGCAGAAATGGTGCAGGAGAAAACTCTCAGCAGAGACGCGCAGATTAACCAGACAACAACTAATATTTTTATTTTGGATTTTGCCAATTACATTAATAAGACACAGCTGATTTAAAGGCATCAATAGATGTATTGATTGATTAGCAGGAGAGATGTAGGTGTGTGTGGTTCATATTAATCTGAGTTTTTTTTAATTATAGATATTAATAAAATTCAGAGAGAAGTCAGAAAGTGAAGTTGCCATAATCAAAAACGGCTGATGGCTGCACATCACTGAGTTGACATAAGTGTGTGTGTGTGTGTGGTATTTGACACCAGCAGGTAACGCAGGCACACAGCAAGTCATTCATATCATTTTTTTTTTAAATATGTCCAGTACATTTGAGGCATTTAGCAGCAGAACAGGCGTTAACACCAAAATGACAAGCATCCAAAATGACTGAGGTCAAAGGTCAGCACTTAGTACCATTAGCGTTATCCTCTTGTCTTAGAGCAGTCATGAAAGAGCTAAGGGCATGGAACAATAATAGCTTGGCAGAGACATGGAGGAGAGGCTTTTAGAGCAATTACAGAGAGGCAATAATTCAATAGGTTTGATATGAATCAATGTATTAAGAAGAATATAACCCGTAATTACACGGTGATACCTTCCTGTGTCAAACCAATCAGAATACCATATTCCAAATGGTCACGGCTGAGTTCTCTTATCATTTTCAAACTAAGAGGCCTCACTTGGTGAGCCTCCTGTGTGTGTTTCTTTAATTTAGCCTGATTTGGCTTTTTATTTAATTGGGTCTCTAGCTGAGAAAACAATGTCATCAGCAGAGCTCTGCGTGTAGTACGAGAGGGGAAACGAGGACTAAACCCCATTACCGGGTTGGAATTAAAACACTAGAGTAAACAATCCCTAAAGGGAAAAGGACAGGTTTCCTAATTGTTACCAAACTTTATACTTAGAACAGCAATTATTCTGTTTCTATATGTGGAAGAAGAGGCGTGAAGCTGAGACGTGATGGCTGTGTGAGGACATGGAGCTGTGATCCGGAGACTTGTATGTCCCTGCAGATACTGATGCTTCAGCCAGAAAACAATAGAAACTCCTGTTCATTGTAATATAATCCAGTACAACGAGTCAAGTCAGGTTTATTTGTAGCCCAGGATCACATACGATATCTCAAAGGGCTTTACAGGCCCACACATTAACGGTTCCTGACCCAGCCCAAGTTCTCTAAGAAGACGAGGAAAAACTCCCTAAAAAACCTTATTTTATACCGAAAAATGGAAGAAACCTTAGGGGAGGCTATTCAAAGAGAGATTCCCTCTCCTCAAAGTGCAATAGGAGCCGCAGGTGTAGAAACTGGCAAATTACAAAGATCTAAAAACAAAGAAATATTACAGAATAATATGAACAGCAAATAATCAACGATCCAGTGTCAATCTAGTCAATATGAATTCATGATGATTTAAATTATGAGTTACATCAAGTGAATGTCCACAAGTGGGAGTATGGTCAGTTTTCGACTCCAGCAACTATTCTTCCTGGAGTTCAAACAATCAAACATAACAAAATCACACATTTAGTTAAAAAAAAAAAAAAAAANAAAAAAAAAAAAAAAAGAAAGTCCGATCACAGCATCAGTCTATATAACCTAAAACTACATGATACAGCATCCAAACACACCACAATCATACAGGACATAGAGTCACATCTGACCTCTGACCTCAGCAATTCACCCTCTGCCAACCAAGAACAGACAACAAGGTCACAGCAAGCACAGGATTACACACTGCATAGTGGAAAAAACAACTTTACCCTAAATAAGCTTTTAATTTCCTTTTAAAGGAGAATTTATTTTGAACAGTTTTAATATATAATGGCAGGTTATTAAAATGAGTAGCTGCCAGATGCAGGACAATCATCTTTAAAGCGTTTGTTCTTGGCTGAGGAAGATCAATCTTACCAGTCACAGCTTGTCTAGTTTTATAATTTACCTTCAATAAAAAAACATTTTCATTTTTAGTATTTATAACAACAGTCCCGTAATAAATACTAACTTTATGAAGGTCATCATGCTAGTTGTTGCTGACACTGTATCAGACAGGATACGTTCATTTCTGAGGCTGGAGTCTGTGTTGTCGTTTTACTGGACTGCATTATATTTTACCATGTTTCTAATATTTTGATGCCTTTATATAATATTAGAAACATCCTTAAATGTAAAATAAAATAAAGAAAAAAAAATAAAGTGACTAAAAATTTGATGTTAGAGCCAGTGCTGAATATATAGCGCCAGGTATTGAAAGTCATGCTGGTGTAGATCACGTAACATACTGTGCAAAGTAAAAAAATAAAAATAAAAATGAAGAATTGCATTGATAAACTGATGTAATGCTATTAAAGGACCATACCACTATTTTGCATATTTGAGCCTAATATATTAAATTTTCATATATGTTACCTTACTGACAATCATTTTCCAAAGGATAAAACTGTATTTCAACGTTCCTGATATTTTGCAAAATCTCTTAATCTTTCAAAATCAAATATTCAAGTGATACACCCACCT